>JAQQPU010011775.1:9067-27253 GCA_029168905.1 Artemia sp. Kazakhstan ARC1039
TGTGTGTGTGTGTGTGTGTGTGTGTGTGTGAAATGGGAAAATGCCTGGTTCCACTTCAAGTGCTAGAATATAAAAATATGTTTAAATTTATTTATTGATATTCAACTTATAATGTTTATGAAGTCATAAGTTATTATTACAATTTGAAAATTTTTCATATTGTGTTTCTTCTGATGAATTTCTTATAGAAGACGTGAAATTTGTCAACCAGAAACGAGCAAGTAACATGAATGTGCCAAAGTAAAAATGCCAAAATTGCCGTTTAAATTCTTAGAAGAAGTATTTTTATATTTTTTGACTTAAAGTTTCATCTTCTTCTTTTAAAGTCTGGGGGTCAATTTTACTGCACAATAGCAATTTTCAATTTGGCTTATTACAGCTGCTATTTTTGATTGACAGAAACATTGAAGCTTTCCTAGAAAGGCTAATCAAATGCTTACTTGAATTCATGTGTAAAAAAATGATATTCATTAAAAAAGAAAAAAAGGAATTAAAAATATTGACCTTCTAATACCAATTTCGATTAAAATGTCAAATTAAAAAAAAATAATTAAACTAAATATATACAGAGCGAAAGTTTGCCGAGATTTGCAAAAACGGAGCCCAGAATACAGGAATAGCGACCGAGAACTCCAAGCAATGTCACTGAGAATGCACCAAATGGAACCGATATTGGAGATAAAGTAGCCGAGGATCTCAGTTTACTCTGTTCTGGAAAACTTCAGCCAAAACATGACAAACCATAATTTAGACCACAATTTATCAGTTGTTCAGCAAAGGGAGGGAGGTAGGATCTTTAGACGAATCTCATGAAAAGACCTTCTCTTAAACGTACTGTCATTTAATGTATACAAAGAGTTTGACTCCTATCAGAACTTTGATAAATCGTTATATTTTTTGGCTGGAGAAAATCGTTTGAATAGTAGGAAAACTACGTAAAATCGAGCTAAGTCCCATCTCCACATCCCCAGCACCCCCTAAGAAAATCCTTTCGTCCTCCTCTTTGACATACGTCGTTTTCTGTTGAATCTCTGCCTTAAATACGCTTCTGAGAATATTAATTTAAGGCTGGCAATTAGTTTTCTTCAGGGACAGTACTTCTTTCCTAGCTAAACTTCGTTGGATCTGATTTAGGGCTCGAAAAATGTCTATAAATAGAACTATTTATCTATTTGGTGGTGATGTTTAGACTAAGAATCGAGGAGGGGTTACATATTTCCCACTTTTGAACTTGGGTCTTACCCAAGTGGCTAACGTGCTGGATTTGCAATCGTATGACCCTCAGGACAGGGATTAATTCCAATTACTCAGAAGGCTTTTGGTTCCTGGATTAATGCCTCAAAGTTACATACCCATTAATCATGGTGAGCAAAAGAGAATTAATAGGTATTAGTCTGTGCGGTGACTCTGAACTGAAATAAGGATGATTAAAAAAGTGTACCGCTTTAAGTTCTACCCAAAATATAAGATGGCATTGACTCTTTTTTGGAGACCAACTTGGACTTTGGTCTTATTAATCTCAGGCTCTAATTGGTTGAAAGTAAAAACAGACAACTTAATGTTCTGCAAATCTTTTCCATTTTTGTCTAAAAATAGTACGACAATTCATATTACACAAAAGTAATGATTTATGCCAAATAAATTGAGATTTTAGAGTTGTTGAGTCAAAGTAGATATTTTCTTGGCTCCATGTTGTGCATTCTCATTGGAATTTCTTGGAATTAGTGGTGACAATGCTTGCAGTTTTTGGCTCAATATTCAAATTTTTATTTTTGTGTAAGATTATTTTAACTGGGAATCTTGGTTATTTTCATGCAATCTCGGCTCCATTTTGCACATTCTTGACATTTCTTGGAATTCTTAGTTGCAGTTCCTTCAATTTTGGCTCCATTTTGTGGAATTTTGGGTCCAACATTCTTGACCTCGGCAACATTCCAGTAGTTTGGGATGACCAGTTTGTCAGCTCAGGCATCTTGTGATGCGACTCACTACTTTTATAGACTTTCCAACCCATTTTTAAAGACAGAGAGCCCATTCTTTGACAAGCCTCAATGGCTGGAACGACGCTTGAACGACCCAATTAACCATACTTTCAACGTCTATTTTTGTTGAAGGATGTACTTCAGTTTTGAAAGGTTTCCACAACCAATGATCATGCTTTCCTTTTGAATTCTTTCGTTTTTCCTTTTCAATTGAATATACCTAATAAATATAAGAAACTATTTTTTACCGAAGATTGTCCTTTTCGGCCATCCGTCTAGGGCTGAACGGAAAGCAGGTTGTCCGCGGTTGGTGTGGGAGGATGTTGTAAAGAAAGAATTAAGGGAAATGGGAACTTCCTTAGAGGGTGTAAAGAGGGAAGTTTTGAATTGATTAGGATGGAGGAGGAGGTTTCGTAGCTGTGTTGGCCTCAAGCAGCTTGGTGCTGCAGTGAGTTACTAGCAGTAGTAGTAGTATTAAATAATGTCCTTGACTTTATTATGATTGAACGATCCCGGGGTCTCTGTTATTGTTTGCTATTATAGGGAAGTTTTTAACCTTTTATTTCAACTTTTTAAGGAAAATCTAATTAAGTACTTCAAATTTTTACACAGCATATCATCAGGCACGTATATAGGGAGGGGGAAGAGCTCTCCCCCCTCCAATTCCAAGATTGTTCAGAAAGATATATGGGTACTTCTTATTCAAATTATAAATAAACATTAATTATTTTCTATCCCTCCTCCCCAAAAACAATCCGAGAAATCCTTATCCTTAGAAATCCATGATATAGCAATTAAATAATTGTAACTTCCTGACAATATGCCTGGTCTGGCCTTCGAAACAATATATCAAAGCGGGGAGAATAATATAAAAAGCATAAAAATAAAAATGTAGAAATATTTAGACTTAGAAAGGATATTTAGGTCCTACCCTCCCCCCCCTCCATCCTGCACAGGTGCCTAAACATTGTTAGGGGGTATGACAATAAAAATGCTATATAATCTAATTTAGTAATAATTGCAAACAAAGCTCCTATTCATCACTTTTTCTTCTTTTAAAGGGCAAGTAATTCTCGAAGGGGTCCAGTAGGTGGCTCTGTTCCAAAGGAAATATTGGAAAAAACTGATTTTGACCCAACTTTTCATCAACATGACACCATTGATGCCAAGCCTCGACAGTATCAAACAATCAGAAGGAAGTAAGTGATTTAAATTCAGGTTGATATTATAATTATTTTTACTATTGCATAATTTACATTTTATTTATTGTGTAACTCATTCATTTATGAAAGCACTTCGAATTTTTTTTGAATCGACAATAATTATTCAGTTTAATTCAATTTCAATGTATTTGTTTAAGAATAATAACAATATACATTCAAAAATCAATATGATTCACCAAACGCCAAACGGTTGACGTGGGGTGAATCAGAAAAAACGGATACATACAACATCATTTAGATTCACTATAATAAGAAAGAGAAAAAAAAGAGAGAAAAAATATAAATAATTAAAACCTAAATAAAATATAATGTAATAATAATACTGATACGGGAGCACCAACTACATAACAATATCCATACTGTGGGGTCACACTCACCAACCAACAAACAATTACAACTTGATTTAAAGCGAATCAAATATCTTCCAAAACAAAAACAAACTAAATCCCATAATTCTATACCCTTCATAATAAAATAAAACATATATTTTCAAAAATACAAGAAAGAAACAAGACAACATTCAAGAGTAAAACATAAAAAAACAACAATTAACAAAATATTGTTGTTGGTACAAAATAACAGCATAACTGTAAAATATCAACATAGATAACAGTATGTAATTATTTTGTATCCCCTTCTAATTGTTATGAACTTGATCTTGATCGAAATATCCAGAAAAGTGAACTAGGGGCTAAAGGTATATTCACAAGGCAGGAGGCTCTCAAAACTCGTAAAAATATGTGTATGTACTTAAATTTTTGATTATTATATTAAAAAATTACCCATCAATTGATGAAATAAACATAATGCAGTATAATAAATTAAATAAATTAAATAAATTATATTAAACAAAATAATAAACAAAATTATAATAATAAATTAAATGTAGATACAGTTATTAAAATGCAAACCAATTTATAAGGATTGTAAAACATTGACTGTCCTGGGGGAGTGGTCATGCACATAATGCACTTTTGTCCACAAATCTCTACCGAAACATGGGAAAAAGGAAATATAATAAATGATATAAATAAAGAAGAGTGGTAGGAGCGGTCCTAAAATTATATGAACATATAAGTGATCAAATTTTACCAAACAACGTATCAATTAAATTAAATTAATTATTAATTAATTAATTAATTTTAATTAATTAATTAATTTTAATTAATTAATTATTGGCTAATTAATTATTAATTATTAATCAATTAATTAAAAAAATATATTAATACCTCTTGATGATGACTTCTTTTTACCTGAAAGATTTTTAGTCTAGCCTTCTAGCCAGAGCCGTTCCCAGGAGAGGGGGGGGGCTGGGGCTGTTGTTTCGGGTGCCATGACCTGGGGGGCTGCAGCTGGGAAATTACCCATTTATTTGGCTCTTTTTGCTTATATTAAAGTCGGGAGGGGGCTTTGTAAGTCCGGCTCTGCTTTTTAGCAAAAGGAAAGGACAGATTAGTTATAAATCTTTTTTTTAATCCAAACAGGACTTTTTTTTACCTACAACCCCCCCCCCCTCCTCGTAATTCTGCGCTCCTGTTAATTATACTACCTAAATGCAACACAGCTAGATCTGAGTTGACTAATCCTGATGAAACTAAGGAAATAAATTCAATCGCGTTGTGGAACTTGGGGCTGGAAAGGGGATTAGAAAAATAGGTCAGAGATAATTTTCAGTTTCTTATATATTTTGGTTTTCTAAATTTTAATTAAAATCATTAATATTGGACATCTGCCAATGACAATATTGTCAACCGATCGATTAAGTAAGTAACATAATACTGAGCTCTTCTGCCTATGAAGTTACCTGATCATCTTAAGAAATGTGGACTTTTCCCGCCAAAAATGTGAATGTTTTGGCTATATGACTACTCTCAACGGACAACGAACAATAAAATACAGAATAAAAAGATCTGCTTTGAATATCGTCAAAAGTAACATTTTTTCGAAAAATATGCTGTTCTAACAAGGCTATGTAAAATTCTTAAATTATTACAAATGGTTCCAAGGTCTTATTTATTTCAGCAAAAGAACAGCCTATGGAATAGCCTAAAGTACCATTCATTTTACATTTCAAATCCATTAGATACATATTAAAAAAACACTATTTCAATACAATGAACATCACCATTCAAAATAAGGTCAGGTAGAGTCCTGTTCCCATTTGGCATTTTACGACCAGAACAGAACGCTGAACGTTAATTAATTAATAATGAATGTATTAATTTAATGTAATTGATACGTTGTTTGGCAAACTTTGATCACTTAGATGTTCATATAATTTTAGGACCGCTCTTACCAATCTTCTTTATTTATATCATTTATTATATTTCCTTTTTCCCATGTTTCGGTAGAGATTTGTGGACAAAAGTTCATTATGTGCATGACCATTGAAAATGCCAGAAAATGTTTTTATCGACGCAGCATAGGAAAATAGGGTTTTCAATTGGCTGATTTTGTTGTTGCTTTTTCCGTAATTTGCCAAATAAAAATAGGACTTGAGGCTGACAACATAGAATATACAGGAAAATGCATTAGGTTCACCTAACGTGTTTGTATGGCGTTGTGTAGTGATAATGGCGTGCGGAGGTATGGCGTTGTGTAGTGATAATGGCGTGTGGAGGTATGGCGTTGTGTAGTGATAATGATGAAAATGATGCCAGAAAAATACATGTCAGAGAGAGTAGGATTGAAGAGAATGCGTCAAGATTGTATCACTATCATCGCTAGTACAATAGGGATAATGACATTTTTTTTTAGTCGGCCAATACCGTCTTCAACCTCAGAGGAACCATCAACAACTCCAGTTATTGAGCAATTCATATCTCAGGACTCAGAAGAATTAAAAACTGATTTTAGAGAAGAAGACGAACTACCAGTATCTCCGAAAGATGATTTTTTAGATAGTTATGAATATTATGAAGATGATATTGTATCCATAAAAGCGACACCGAAAAGTGTGAACTTGCAAAGGAGGCCATCTGTTATCACAGATATTTCTAGTGAAGAAGCTGAAGTGGAGGTAACTATACGTTTCTCATTTGTATCTCCCTCTATCTTTTATGAAGTTAAATTTGATCGCAAAAGTCTAGGAAAATATGTATATGTGGTTACATTTATATATCCTTACCTTAGACCTTACATCCTCCTGTGCCTCTGGAGGCACCCAGGGCATCAAAGTCGTCCCTCAAATGGGCTGCTTCCATAACGTCTTCCCAATGAGGTTTTATGGACGTATTCGCGCTGAGAAGGTCCCTCTGGTAAATTTCTGCGTAGTGTGTTTTTTGGTTTTCCCCTTTGCCACGTTCCCGCTGGTTGTCACTAGAGGATGGACTTCGGTGTTCGGTAATCTTTCATTCGTAAAATATTTCCCAAGTATTTCCATCTTTGGGTCCTGTTCATGTCGACGACTAGGGATTGCTCAGTAATTTGGCGTATTGTCTGGTTCGAGACGTGTTGTGTTTAGTTTATGTTGAGGATTCTTCGAAGACGATTATTCTCAAAGGCTTGGATTCTCTTCTCTTGCCACTGATTTAACTCCCAGAATTCCTTTCCATAGAGCATAGCTGGGAGGACATTACTGTTGAAAAATCGAAGTTTTAGTCGGTTTGAGAACTAGTCGGCTCTGTGAGCGCCAAATCTGTTTAAATCTGGTAAACGATCCACTAGCCTGCCCAATACGAGTATGGATCTCTTTGTCTATTGTCCCTGTGTTCTCTATTGTGCTTCCCAGATATTTCAACTGAACAACCTTTTCTATATCCTCATTGACACACTTTATGTTGAGGGGGGATCTCGTGACTGTTATACTTTTAGTTTTTGATGCATTTATCTTGAGGCCAAACAGCAGTGCAGTTTCTCTCACAGCATCCAAGAACTGTTGGAGTTTCTGCTTGTCTGATTCGAAGAGACTATTTTCGTCTGAGAATTTTATAGCTGCAATCCTCTTTTCGTTCCTGATTGGGATTCCGTAATTTGTGCATCCGCGGAGGATGTAGTCTATCACCAGTATGAAGAGAAAAGGAGACAGGACACATGGGCGTAGGGAAGGGGGGGGGGGGCAGGGGAAGGCAGCTGCCCCCCTCCCTTGAACTTCAAATTTACGCTAGATATTAGCGAGAACTTTTCGACTGTTGGAATTTTTGTTGGATGTTACCTGGTAGATGATTAAAAAAGCTGGAAATTTCCTAATATCGTTTGCGATATCAACATTTACGTTTCGATCTTCAATATTGATTTTCGGTCCAATATATAGATAGGAGATTGGCCCAGGATCAGCTGATTTTGACTTGTTTAATTCCCTATGAGTTGATTCAAGCGATAAGAAGTTGCTGAGCATGCCAGAGCAAAAGTAACTCATTCAATACCATCCTTGAAAAAGACAATTAGAAATACTCCGCTCATCATCGATCCGGGATCATCAATTTTCTTCCGTTCCAGGACTTGGGCTTTTTGGCAGATACAGCTTTTATCCTAGCAGTAATGCATTTTTTCGTGGGGGTGTCACTGAGCACTTCTGACTTTTTAATATTTTTTTCTTGTTGATTTTTCTTGTTGAGCCTTTTGGAAAGGGGTTTGCTTGGACGATCTCTTTAACGAATCATCTGTTGACTTTTGCTTCTCATTTAGAGACAGAACCTGTGTTGCTTGCGTTTCAGGGTTTATGTTAAAGGAGTCTAAATGTCGCACAGGACTTGCGCTGAGCATAGAAACTTCTCTGGTAAGTGCTTCACTAGATGTAGTAGGCATTTTGTCTGAGACATATGAGAAAAAGAACTGATAATCCTTGAAAACATCTCTGTTTGTAAGGTAGACACCACTTGCTCTGATTCCACTGATTACATTCTCAGGAGTGAAAGCCTTTGGATATGCTTTTCCCAGCAGCTCAGCAATGCTATACACTGATATAGTCTTACATTTGTGGGCAGTCATAAAACTTGCAGCTTCCTGGTTGTAGTAGTCCTTAAGGCACCCCATGACCATCATTTCTAGAGGTTGTAGTTTGTGAGTAGTGTGGGGAAGGACAGTTAAAAGGACAACACTATTATTTTTTAGCTAGATCAAGCAATTCAATGGTGTTTCGGCTGATCTAGTGTTCTAATTTCAGAGGTACAGGTGACTGTTTGGAGGGTTTGACTTGATTGATAAAATGCTGCAAGTAAAGCAAAGAATGAGAGGCAATCATCTAGCCAGAAGTATTTTCTGAGCTTATCATGATGGTTCCTGGTAAAGCCCCCCTGAGTAAGATTTCCGGACACTGTTTTTGTGGGGAAATAAATAGAGGAGGGACTGTGCTCCCAACACATTAGCACCAGCACAAATTGTGTTCAACTGACCTCTTTCTGCTAACGTGACCTTCCTTACTTACTTGTGGCCTCGCTGTGCAATGATTTTACCAGGCTTGTGGATTTTTTCAGACCTGATTCGTCAAAATTTCAAATGTCTTTGGTCTGAACATGTGTTTATATAGGCCTCACCCCTGGTTGTTAAAGAAAGCTCCTACACTGTGACAGTTGAAAGCAGTTGTCCGTCATAGGCTTGTACTTTCTGGCGTTCTTACTGATAGAGTTTTAAGGCAATCCATAAAACCACAGTACCAATCTTTACCTGTAATTCCTCCACTATCTCCACTTCCTTTGCAGTTCCGTTATCCGGTACTTTTATACTCTTAATAATGGTATAAGTGTATGCAAATTTACACGCTTCTAGGGGAATACAGTCGAAAGCATATCAGCTATCGTTTTCAAGTAAGTGTTTAGTCCTTTTGCTTGTTCCTCTGTAAATATTTATCATATGTTTTAACAGGGTGTAAAGAAACACAGGTCCAGACTTTTTAGAGGGATATTCAGCATCTCAACTTTTTTTATGTAGTCTTGCAGCGTTCCTCTAAGGACACCTATGGCACATCCCGAGAATCCCACTGACTTCTTGTAGAATAAGACAGAAAAAACTGCTGTTTTATTTTCTTCTGGATCACAGCCACCTTTTTTTCTTTTCTCTTCTGTTTTACTTTTAAGCATTTTATCTTGAATGAATTTTAACAGGAAAAAATAGAACTTCAGTTCACCTACTGTTCTGACAGGATTAAACAACGCCAGAATTAACACAGTTTTGGGTTTTAACCTTGCCTTCAACCTTAAATATGGTGTTTTACACAGCTTTTACAAGCATAGCCCACTTTTGGACACCTTGGTACGGCATGCCGAATTTACCCCGGGTATTGTGGCCGAACATGGGAGTTCGCTATCCCGCAGCATGAAAAAAACTAACAGCAAACTGGTGAAGATGGCACATCTCGGAAGCTGCCAAAAACAGGCAAATAATAAGAGAATACAATGTGAGTTTACAAGGCGAGTTTTCTAGTATTCGTAATTAGGCGTAGGCTTTCAGACAAAATTGAAAAAAAATTCCAGAGTTAATGACCATAAAACCTGATCCAATCTGATATTTTTGGTAAAAGTATTAATTAAGGTGAGACATTTTAAATACATACACTGCCATCTGTCAGAGCTTTTATAATCCACCAGAAGCCGCCTAGGTTTTTATATTGAAACTGTTTGCTTTGGCTAAACGTGGGCCGGTCTTCCCTATACCAATTTTGATATTTAATTTTGCCCAACTGTAAACTTTTGAACTGAATTCTTAGAAGAAGCTGTTATCTAACCATAATGTGATTTGTGTCAAATCGCTTTTGTGGTGTTTATGTTTTCTGGAAATTGGAAGTAGGATAGAGGGTCTCTTATATTATACTGTTGCAGGAAAAGTAGAACTTGGAAAATGTTAAAGGCCGAGTTTTAGCGAAATATAGAATGACTAGTTTCTAAAGACCTATATTCAAAGGATCTCGGGAAGTATTAGTAAGACCCCTCCCCCCTCCATCACAGAAGCGGCTGCCCCCCTCTACACAAGATGCTGCCTACGCCCATGACAGGACATATCCTTGCTTTAGGGATGTACATTTATATATATTATTTCTAAAATATTGCTGTTCTTGCCTGACACTATTGTCCAAAATTAAATTTTGGCAAGCAAATGAAAGGTCTTACACCCCCCCCGCGCCCATACTTTCAAGTATCATTTTTTAACGTAACGCGATACTTTTAGGAGAATTTTTTATTTCTTTATTTCTGCCAAATTCAAGGTGCCTTCAATTCTTTGATGAGATGGCGCGGAACTTGACAGTTTGAATCTTAGAACGCTGGCTAGTCTACTTAGTCCTTTGCCATTAAGTATTAGGGGAGCTACCCCCGTCCCCGCGAACTTTTTCTACGACTCGTAAAAACGTAACAAAAATGCATATAAGCAAACTTGTGATTTTTTTAAAAAGAATTAAACTCCCCCCCCCCCAAACAAAAATACTGGATACGCTCTTGATAGTATGATATTACCGTCTTATATATAAGGTACAAGTTAGGTGGTTGCTTGCGAAAACTGTTCCACTGGGAAAACAGAAGTCAATGTTAAAGAAGAAAGAAAACTGGGGCGCATTAATATTTCAGGTCGTGGGGATTTAGAAGGGTCTTAAAACCCGTTTAGAGAAATTACATGAGAAGTAGCGAAAGAACAAATATGGAAATGTCTTAAAGTATCTCTAAAAATATAAATTGTTTTTTCTTATCGAACTGTCAAATTCTCAATTTTTTAAAAACCGACACAAATAATGCAATTTAGCAATAATGCCCTCAATTGACTAAAATTCTTCAAAATTTAGCAGTAAAACTGAAATCGATTCTTCTTCGATTTGGGTCTCTTTGGATGTAAGGATGGGTTAGTAGCTTGCTAATTACGGCACTCAAGAAACTTAAAGGTATCAAAATAAGGAGATGTTGGTTCCTAATCTCAATCCTCAGGAAAATATACACAATAATATGGATAGTATGGTAGTACCCCCATATATACAAGGTACTAGTGAGATCTTAAAGTAGTCTCACTGAGGAAACAGATGTCTTTAATAACGATGGTTGGAAACTGAGGAGAACAGTCTTAAATCCTTCGTACTGGACGACAAAAAATATACAAAGAGGAAAAAATTATAAAATTTGGAAAAGCATATGATGCTTTTTGATAAGAAATCTATTTTTTAAATCTTACCTCTGTCCCTCTAGAACTAATTTTTGGGCTAATAACCGTCAAAGAAAAATCAGTGCTCAAAGTCTTATAAAAATATAAATAAAGTTCTGTCTTTAAATATTACTAAAATTATTTATACAGTGTGAAACGCATAAAACTAAGAAGATATTAAAAATCGTAAAAATCATTTAGGCTGGTAAATAGGACGATAGAAGAAAAAGGAAGACACAAGGGAAAGATATATTAGGAGAAAAACATTGATATAAACTGAAAAACGACAAAAAAATACCAATATCCGTTAAACTAATTAATCGAAGTCTCAAGCCCAATTGATTTGGCAATTTGAATGGTAGGTGACAGTTTTTCATTTGAGCGGTTATTTTATATATTTATATATATATATGGAGATTAATTGATTGATTGAGTGATTGACTGATTGCGACACTCGGTTTCACCTTGAAATTCAACTACAATAGTTTTCACAAAGAGTTCGTTCTAGCTTAGAAATTTCAACTCACGATCAAATCAATTTCTAAGAGTTTGCCATTTTTTTGGCCCAATCTCAATTAATCTCAAGCCCCACGTGACTCAAGTATGTGGAGCTTAAGCCAATAAAATTGCTGGTAGTGTTTAATTTTTATTGGAAAGTAATTTCAAAGTTGAGACAATAAATTTAAGGATTGAAATCAGCCTTATCAATGAGGTTACTTTAACTTTAATGGCACGATTGTTCTTGTAAATGCGTTAATATAATAGGTTGAGTTTTATCTTCATTATAGATTGAAGCCACTACCAGAACAACTACTTCAACTGAACCTGCCACCACTGTAACTACAGCAGAGCCAACAACCACAAGAAGAAAATTAATCCGTGGCCCAGCACGACGACGTTTTTCTTCCATAACCACTACAACTACTGCCGAACCTTTAGTTGCTGAAAGAACTTCTGTTGGCCCAATAAGAATCAGACCACCCACTTCCTCCAAGCGACGCTTCATAGCCCGACCTAGATCTACGACTAATCAGCCTATCGCAGAAGTAAACGATGAAGTTGTAGAAACACGCGACTTAAACTTTAGATTCCCTAGTCCTGTAGATGTAGAAGGTAGGAGCTTTCCCTTGCGACAAATAGATATCAAATCGTATGACTTTAACGGTGACTTACCACAGACTGAAAGAACTGTAGGAATTCGACGACCAACTGACCTTACTTTAGCTTCGTCTAAGACTGAGGCCGTTGAAGATGTCAATCAACCAAAAATATTACCTTCTTTTAAGGAAGCATTAGAAAGAAAGAGAAATCCTCCCCCCGTTATAGAAACATCCACAAATTTTGAAAGGTTTAAAAGAAAAGATGTTGAAACTAGCAATCCCTTTGTTGAAAGTTATGATATTGATGTCAAACCTAAGGAATCAAGAATTACTCGGTTCAGACATATTCATAGTCGACCAGACATCAGGCTGTCTGAACCCTTTACTTATAGATCGTACATTCCAAAACATAAAGACACAAACAGTGCTGTGTTTTTCAGTCATCGCGACTTTAATAATCGTATGTTCATCGAGGCGTCGTCTCAAAAGGAAAACTATGCCAAAAATAGTTTCCACTCTTCCAAAAATCCTTATAGGACAGAGGACCAAGTACCTTTCGACTTAACGACTGACGATTTAAAACCAGAAAATACTAAACTGATTGAGTATAGCCACTATGATGATGGAGTTACTGGTGTATTTAATAGTCATGGGGGCCTCAGTAACTGGGCTAAACAGCCACACAGCCAGGCTATGGTAACCAAGCAACGTGAACTGAGTCATCACGACTATGGTGATTATTGGCCTTCAATTGTAGATGAAAACTATGCCAAAGACAGTTTCCGCTCTTCAGAAAATACTTACAGGACAATGAACCAAGCACCTTTCGAATTAATGACTGATGATTTTAAACCAGAAAATACTCAACCGATTGACTACTTTGATGGTGGAATGACTAATGAATTTAACAGTAATGGGGGCTTGAGTAGCTGGGCCAAACAGCCACAAAACAAGGCCGTGGTAACCAACCCACACAAGCTGAGTCACCACGACTTTGATGATCCTATATTTTTTGGAACTTCTTTGGCAGATGAAATCCATGCTGAAGATAGCTTCAACCCTTCAAAAAATTCTTACAGGACAAAGAACCAAGTACCTTTCGACCAGATGACTGATAATTTAAAAAAAGGAAACACTGAATTAAGAGACTATAGCCAATTTCAAGCTGAAATGGTTAATAATAACAAGCATGTGGGCCTTAGTAACCGGGCCACAAAACCATACAGCCGTGCTATAATGGATGAGCCGCAGAGCTTTGATGTTGCCCATGGTTCTTCAGACCTGCGATCTTCAATTTCTTTCAGTGAAGATCCCTTACAGAAGAATTATACTTACAAACTTGACCAGTTAGAGTCAATTAAAGACTCTTTGAGCAAAGAGCACATGTACCGAACCCGACCTGATCGAGAAAAAAGACATCCACAAGACAAAACATGGGATCCTTGGTGGTCAATTTATACATCTGGTGGGCTCGATGATGTTCAAGAGGAGGACATTATAAGGAACGTTGACAAACTAGACTTTGAAAGGATTTCTAAACGTAATTCAAAGGTATGTTTGACAATGACCTGACTTTTTACACTTGGTTACTTTTCTTTCACGAAGAAACTTGACAAATCGAAATCCTGTGTTGCAAACTTTTAATTATTAATATAATTATTACTAGCAATTAATATAACAGTACTATAGTGCTTAATTTATTCGTTGATTAGCAACGTTTCTTGACCTTCTGTTGCTCTATGGCAGCTGGGTTCAAACCCTGGGTCAACTATCTCCAGGCAAAGATCAATCTACTTGTCCACCACCAGACATAGAGCATGTTACCACCACCAAGTAGTTTGAACTTATGTTTTTCCATTTATTATAGTAATTACATCATATTATTAAAGATAAATAAATGCGTAAATCAAATGGAAAGAAAATACAATAAAGAGTAAAAATTGTAATTAAGGCAGTGAGTGAACGTTGAGATTTTTTTAAAACATTTACTAATAGAAGTCCAAATATTTCAGCTTTACACCTGTAAGTATTTATCAATCAGAAAAACGAGGAAAAGAAAGTGGGACAAAAAAAATTTCTAAATTTCCTTGATTTTCTTTTCAGTTCTTTGTTAAGTTATCTCATAATTTTTTTTTTTCATTTACCCTCCCCAAATCTTTTTTAAAATTTTTTTTCCCCCCCCCCCCCCAAAAAAAAAAAATCGTGCGAATCTAACTAGTGTTAAACTATAATTGTTTTTAAAGAAATCCGAGATGATGATCAAACGTAAAAAGAGTCCAAAAAAATGGTGTGTGATGTTGTCTGTATTGTGCGTGAGGAATCACCTGATATAAGCTACTACAGATACAAAACTATCTACAGTACAGGAAACTTATTTTAAATTGATTAAAATAAAAAGAGGTCAAAGCTTTTCTGTAGCAACCTTTTGATGAAAGTTTTTTTTTAATGCCGTTTATGAATTGTCAGGGGGAATATTATGAAATGTCGTTGTTTATTTTGTTATTTATAGTTGTTGTTTGAACAAATCCGTGACGATGATCAAACGTAAAAAGAGTAAATAAAAAATCTTGTTTAATATTGTTTGTATCGTCCATAGGGTAACATCTGATATAACATCCTAACCATACAGAACAATCTTCAAGGATCACCAAACAATCTTCAAAAATCTTCAAGGAAACATAGCTTAAATTATTTGAAATTAAAAAAGGTCAAAGCTTTTCTGTAGTAACTTTTTGATGAAAGTTTTTTTTTTTTTAAGGTCGTTTGTGGATTGTCACGAAAAATTCCATAAAACGTCTAAGATAGGCAAACTACGCGAATATAAATGGGAAAATACTGATAAAATCTTAAAAATAATGAGGTATTGGGAGAGTGCGGGTCCTAATTCACCCCCTTCCCCAAAATTTCTTGCTCTTAGTCTCTTAAAGAAATTAGAATTCCGACTATATTCTTGATGTTTCGTCTTTTTCTGTAAGTAAGGGCCTTTTGGAAAACTTTCTTTTGGGTCTGCTTCAAAGACCCCTCGCTGCATACATGTTTCCCGAGCAACAGAAAGATTTGCATAGATCCCTGAGCTCCAATGAGAAACAGAACTGGGTATCAGATGAAGCTGTTACTGATGATATCAGGGATAATCCTTAAAATGAACAATTTTAACAACTATATCCGTAAAACTCCCCTCTTTCACCCCATCTATCCACTTTCACCCCATCTATCCACCCTTAAATGTGGCTTAATGTTAAAAAATTACTGGGTGTTACCACCTCAAATGATTTCGGATGAGGTTACAATACTAATATTATGCAACATGTAAACATTGCATTCCCCCTCCTTCAAGCCCTTAAATGATTTAGATGTCCTAGATTCAACTGTTTTACAGTTTTTGTCTGATCTGTGATCTGTAAAAACTATCCCAGCTTTGCCTCTCACAGAGACTATCTGTCTTTTCTTTACTCTAATTAAAAAAAAGAAGTTTTTTTTTAACTGAAAGTAAGGAGCAACATTAAAACTTAAAACGAACAGAAATTATTCCGTATATGAAAGGGGCTGTCCCCTCCTCAACACCTCGCTCTTTACGCTAAAGTTTTTTATTTTGTTTAAAAATAGAGTTGTGAGAATAAGTCTAACTTTAGAGAAAATAAAAAACTTTAGCGTAAAGAGCGAGGTGTTGAGGAGGGGACAGCCCCTTTCATATACGGAATAATTTCTGTTCGTTTTAAGTTTTAATGTTGCTCCTTACTTTCAGTTAAAAAAAACTTGTTTTTTTTCAATTTAATTTTTGAACGTTTTTGAATTAATTGAGGTTTTGATTTTGGCTCACCGTAGATGAATAAAAAAAAAAAATGCGCATATTAATTTTACTTTTTTTCGGTTAAATGTTTTCTCGAAAGTTGTTTAATTTTATTTACGAACGTTTTTATTAGTAATAAATATACGTAACTTACGAATTAACTTACATAACGAATTTCTATATCCATATATTTTTAATACGTATATTAGGGGGTTCGCCTCCTAGTCAATACCTCGCTCTTTACGCCAAAGTTCGAATTTTGTTCCAATTCTTTAAAAATTACCCCTTAATCACAAAGGCCGTTAATTAGAATAAATAGCTCTTATGAAAGTACTAAAAAATCTTTGGCTTAAAGAGCGAGGTATTGTCTAGGTTGCGAACCCAATCATATACTTAATAATTTCTGTTCGTTTTAAGTTTTGATGTTGCTCCTTACTTTCAGTTGAAAAACTTGTTTATTTTTTTATTGAATTTCTGATCGTTTTTTTAAATAATGCTGGGAAATCCGGCACCCCCTTCATAGCAATGTCCCTTCCCCCATGAAAACTTCCTCCATGAAAAGATCCTCCCACATAACTAACGACCCCCCACTACCAGAAAAAATCCCCCTTGAAAACGTCTGTATACTTCCTAATAACCAATACTATCTGTAAACATTGGGTAAAGTTCATAACTGTCAGCCCTCTCCCCGGGGACTTTGGGGGATTAAGTCATCCTAAAAGACATATTTATAATATTTTCGACCATGCTGAACAAAATGGCTATCTCAAAATTTTGATCGGGTAACGTTTGGGAAAAAATGAGAATCGGAGGGGGCCTAGTTGCCCTCCATTTTTTTATCACTTATAAAGGGCAGTAGAACTTTTAATTTCCGTTCGAATGAGCCCTCCCACGATATTCTAGGACCACTGGGTCGATACGATCACCCCTGGGGAAAAAAAACAAATAAACACGCATCCGTGATCTTTCTTTTGGCAAAAAAAAATTACTATTGAGCCGGGTCGCTCCTTACTTACAGTTCGTTACCACGAACTGTTTGATTAGACTTCCAAGTCTTTGATCACTTTGACCAATTGTTTCATTTGGATCGGACTGAAATCGATTCCGGTCCGGTCCAAGTAAAAAATGGCTCTCTGTGAGAGGCAAAGTTGGCCCAGCCTATTCAGAGTGGTGTAAGAAATGATTATTTCACTTCTTCATAATGGTCCATTACCTTAGGGCAGAACTAAGGAAGAGAGACATGCAGTAAGGGTTGTCCTTGAGTATACCAGTCCTATCTAGCCTCCTGGTATCAACAATGAGTTTTGAGACAAAATAGAGACAGTAAAAAAAGGGTGGCTCAGAACTATTTTCGATGGAGCTAAAGTTTTTTTTATATATTTAGTCCCTTTACTCCACAGTTTATATAATTATCCAGTATGATCTTTCCCTATCTCACCCATTATAAAAACCCGGACCAAGGTGCGAGTGCTTCAGAGAATGTTTTTGCACATAGAAACATAAGCGGCATCAGATCTTTTCACGGGTAGACAAGTCAGACGCGAAACAATCGGAAACAAGTGGAAACCCGCTATTACGAATAATGCACTTTGTTGGAAACAATCGGAAACAGACTAACACCCGCTAATGCAGAAAGAAGTGGGAAAAGCTTTTTGTTCGTACCGAGAATGAAGACCAGAAATGATCTGCGATAAACTTACTGGATAATTCTATAAACTGTGCTTTACTCCTACAAAAAATTGCTTTCTCTACTCAGTTTTCACCTTAATAGTTCTGCTTCAACAAAAATCATCATTCCTTTTTTAAGACTTATTGTGCAAAGTTTGTTTCACTGATTTTGAACTTTCTTTCTGTATTTTTTCTCTTAACTAAGTTTCTTAAAAACCTCTGCCCCCTATATCACTACAGAAATATTTAAAGAGCCATCTCGCTGGTGTCACTCTCTCTTGTTATTTATTCCATTATTTTTGTTTTCTCCTCTTTGTGTTCTTATTAACTCTATTCCCTGAATGGGTTGGTTGTCCCCGCATGGC
>JAQQPU010011776.1:0-27248 GCA_029168905.1 Artemia sp. Kazakhstan ARC1039
TCTAACTGTTTCGCCGAAATTATTCCCAAAAATGTCTAAAACGGTTTCGCCCAAATAACCCCTAAACGTAATTTCTGCGTGTTCCTTTTGTTTTTGGCATCTCTGCGCTGTCACATTTCAAATTACTAGGAAACCCTTTCCCTTGTTAATCTCTTCATCTCTAAGATCAAAAAATTCGCCCGGAAACAATTCTCCTGGAAGAACTCCAAAGACATTAATAAACATTCGCCCGGAAACAATTCTCCTTGGAAATATATCAAAGACATTAATAGACTTCGCCTGGAAACAATTTCTCGGAAACGTGTTCTCCCTGGGGATTCCATGCCCATATATGGTGTGGGATCGGGACTGACAGCACAGGTGTTCTCCCTAGGGACTCTATGCCCATATATGGTGCTACCACGTGGTTCGTCCGGGACTATAAGATAGCTTTCTACTTCGACACAACCCCCAGAGCCCGGGGGTAGGCGTTGTAATTTATGTCCATGGGGCATATATAGTTCTTATGAAAGAGATTCTCGTATAAACGTCAGAGATGGCTCATTTGATTGGAAACTGAAAGTTCTAATTCAGTTTTTAAGAGTCAAAAGAGATCCGAGGGCAACTAGCCATTCCAGACCCTTTTTTCCCAAAACCGATCCGATAAAAACTTTGAGATAGCCATTTTGTTAAAAATAGTTCAAAGGTCATATAAGGAAAACTCCGGTGTCGACGCAGCCCCCAGGGCCCAGGGGCAGGTGTTATAAGTTATGTTCTTGGGGCATATATGGTTCTTACAAATTTTGAGGTAGCTACTTTTTTAAAAACAGTTCAAACATCGGATAACAAAAACTCCGGGCTCATCATAACACTCCATAGCCCGGGGGAAAGTGCTGTAAGTCATGCCATGGGGGCATATATTGTTGTTATGGAGGCGATGCTCGTATAAACTTCAGAGAGAGTTCTTCTGATTGGAAATTGAAGATTGTACTTTAGTTTTTAAGAGTCAAAAGAGATCTGAGGGCAACTAGCCTCCTCCCATCACACCCTCTTTTCCCCAAATGCATCCGATAAAAATTTTGAGATAGCCATTTTGTTAAAAATAGTTCAAAGGTCAGATAAAAAAAACTCCAGTGTCGACCCCCCCAGGTTTTGGGGGCAGGGGTTATAAGTTATGCCCTGGAGGTTTATATGGTTCTTATGGAAAGGATGCTCGTATAAACTTCAGAGAGGGATCATTTGATTAGATATTGAACGTTCTAGTTCAATTTTTAAGAGTAAAAAAGCATCCGATGGTGACAAGCCCCCCACCACGCCCTTTTCCTCAAAACCCATCCGACGAAAATTTTGAGATAGCTATTTTGTGAAGAATAGTTTAAAGATCATATCAAGAAAACTCATATCATATCAAAGAAAGAAAGGGAGGTTGACATACCCAGCCCCCCTCCCCAAGGCCTTGGACGTTGTAAGTAATCCCCTGGGGTTATATATGGTTCTTATGGAAGGGATGCTCAAATAAACTTTAGAGAGGGCTCATTTGAATGGATATTGAAAGTTCTAGTTCACTTTTTAAGAGTCAAAAGAGATCGGAGGCCAGCTAGTCCCCCCACATCTTTTCCCTCAAAACCCATCCGATAAAAGTTTTTGGATAGCCATTTTGCTAAAAATAGTTCAAAGATGAGATAAGAAAAACTATGGTGTCGACGCAACCCCCCAGGACCATTGTAAGTTGTGCTCTAGGGGCATCTATGGTTCTTAAAATTTTTCAGGTAGCTATTTTTTGAAATAGTTCAAACATCAGATAAAAAAAACTCCTGCATCAACATAACCCCCAAGAACCCGGGAGCAAGTGATTTAAGTTATGCGCCGGAGGCGTATAAGTTTCTTATGTAAGGGGTGGTCGTATAAACTTCAGAGATGGTTCGTTTGATTGGAAATTGAAAGTTCTAGCTACCTTTCTAAGAGTCATCAAAAAAGATCAAGGGGGGTAAACCACCCCCCCCCCCCGCCTTTTCCCCCAAATACATCCGATAGAAATTTTGAGATACTCATTTTGTTCAAAATAGTCTAGACTTCAAATTATTATAAATTAAGTGTTGAGAAATTTCACATAGCACCCAGAACAAGAATTGTAACTTATGTAAGTTGTAAGTTCTTAAGAATCAAAAGTGATCAAAAAGTAACAAGCCCCTCCCCTCCTTGTGCCTTTTTTTCTCCTAATGGATCTCATCAAAATTTTGAAATAACTATTTTCTTCAAAATAGTCCAAAATTCCGATTACTATAACTTAGGGGTTGAGAAATCGCGATCGGAAATTGAAACTTCTAGCTCTTTTTTAAGAGTCAAAAGTGATCGATGGTCAACTAGCCCACGCTCCACTTTCCAAAAGGGCATCCGGTCAAAATTTGGAGATAGCCATTTTGTTCAAAATAGTTCAAAGGCCAAATAACTATGCTTCCGGAGTTGACCCCCACCCCCCGACCCGGGGAAATGGCTTTGAGTTACGGAGCTTAATTATTGTTACTTTGATACTTTGTTTACTTTGATCCTCTCTTTACTTTGATACTTTGGTAGTGGTAACTACGATATTTGCGTGGTAACTACGATTTACAGTGCAAGAACAGTAAGTTGTGCAAGTTGCTTATTGTTACTTTGATACCTTGTTAACTTTGATCCTTTCTTTACTTTGATTCTTTGGTACTTCGATATTGTTGTTTTATTACTAGTTTTGATACTTTGATGAAAGTTTGATATTGAAAAAAAATCTTATTTTGAAATAAGGAGTTTTTTTTTAATTTTGAAATTTATTGCAATCAAAAAACGAACAAAATTAATTAAAAAAAACTTTCCAAAAGTTATTTTTCCCCAATTCCTTCCGAAAGAATTGGGGTTATGTACTTCTAATGAATGGTGTCTTCACTACAAACAAGAGTATGGCTACTGCCCCTTTCTCTTAGGGTAAAAGTGTACGGCCTACTGTGTATTTGGCACTTTACTAAAAGAAATTATATTTCAAATATTTTTTTTATTCTTATTACAACATTGGAAATAAAACGAAAATTACAGTGAAAATAGACCAGGATTTATCAATAGGCCCACTAGTTATAGGCCCTCCCGAAGTTTTGGGGATTTCCCCGAAAATCTTGCAAAAACGGAGCGGCTAAAACGCTTGAGCCTAGAGGCGTCAAAGCTTTAAACACGGCCTGGGTGAAATAATTCTTGAGCTCGAGCTGGGTGAAAACGAACAGAAATTAAATAAACAATCATAGCAAACAAACAAAAATGGTTGCTAAAATAAATGAGTAAATTAATCTTAAAACGAGTGAAACTTAAATTGAATATGCAAATCCAGCTTGAAACGAATAAAAATCTCTACAAATAAGAGTTTGGGTTTTGCCTCGTTCTTTCAATGTAAGAGTCTAAAACCTACTGCGTCATTGGCGCTCTACTGAAAACGAATTATATTACAAAGATTTTCTTTTGCACTTATTACAACATTGAAAATAAACATAAAAATTACAGTAAAATTGAATTTTTAACTAATGAGCTTTCAGCAATTAATATCGTTATATATCAAATATTTAGTTTAATTTTATTATTTCTTTTCGAGACTGTTCAAGATAAATATAGCTTCACTACAAACAAGAATTTGGATACTGCCCCCTTCCCTAACTGTAAAATTTACTGTTCCCTAACTGTAAAGAGCCTACTACACCATTGGTGCTCACTGAAAATGAATTATATTACAAATATTTTCTTTTCCAGTTATTGCAGCATTGAAAAGGAAAATAAAATTGCAGTGAAAAAAAATTTTGAACTGATGATATTTCAATAATTAATAGCATTATCTATCAAACATTTAGTTTGATTTTATTTGTACTTTTCAAGACTGTTCTAGACACATATAGCTTTCAGTAAAGCACCAATGACGAAGCAGGTTTTTGACTTCTACAGTGAAATAAGGAGGCAAAACCCAAACTCTTATTTGTAGAGATTTTTGTTCGTTTCAAGCTGGATTTGCATGTTCAATTTAAGTTTCACTCGTTTTAAGGTTTATTTATTCATTTGTATTAGTAACTATTGTTTGCCTGTTTGCTATGATTATCTATTTAATTTCTGTTCGTTTTGGGTTTCATTTATGACTCAATAGCAAAATATTTTTGTTCGTTTTAAGCTTAATTTGTATATTCAACTTAAGCTTTACTCGTTTTGACTTTTATTTATTCATTTGTATAAGTACCTGTTGTATGTTCTTTTGCTATGATTGTTTATTTAATTTGTGCTCATTTTGGGTTTATTTATTCTTTAATAGTAATTTCTGGTTAATTTGAGTTCGAGTTATTGTAGGTTTATACTTCTTCTGATCTTAAGTTTCTTGTGACCTTTACTTTTCTTTAGAAAAATTCTTTTTCGGAAAGTTTTTTTTAAATTAATTATATATAATGACGTAATGCTAAATGGCTTTATGCTACATGACGTAATGATATTACGTAATTATATCATTGCCACTTTGGCCTACAAGGTTCCACCTAGGAAAGAGCCGAAGGCTTTTTCCTGGGATTTGTCTTTATAGTCGAACAAGTATGACAAATTCTTAGAAAAACATATACTACCATTTTAGGTTGTTTATCTTCTTTTTATAAAAATATTGAACGTGGCAAAGGTAACATCAATATCAGAAATGGTATTTATACTTCAACAGTTCAAAATTAGTGAAAAAGATCAAATCGTATTGAAAGCAAACAAACAAGAGAAGGATGATAATAAACATTTTACATATTAAAATTGTAGAATCTCATAAAGCCTTTTCATGAACCTGTTTTTTATAATTATGGCTAATTATCATTAATAGCCCTGTATACGCTCATTAATATATTAAGGGACAGGATAAAAAGAGAGTCAAATTATGATAGTAATTGGAGAAGAAGTAACTTCTCCTGTACGAAGAAGTTACTCGGAGAAGTACATCGAATTCAGGTGTACGAGCTTTAAAAAAGGTTCGTGAATGGACTGATATGGGCGTGAAAGGTATTAAAAAAAGAGGGATGTTGAGAAGAAATACAAATTATTTCTCGATTACAGTTGCGTACTTGGCGGGATCACCAACATTGAAGGCACTGTAACTAAAATAAAATTCTGTCTCAGAATCAAAGACAGTGGATTTATTGTGCTTCATTTTTTTTTGCATTTTTGCTAATTCCATTCTCCCACCTGAAAATACCACACCCCCCGAATGAATTCGTGCTTATGTGGTTTTCAGATCTTTCTGAGTAACAATATCAAAAAGGAAAAAGTGCAGTGATGTCAAATTCATAGAAATTCGATTTAGGTGTGAATTAGAAACACGCCTAGGAAAGGGACCAGCACCTTCCCTTTCTTCAAAAACAAGGACTGACTCTGCTGACATGCCCGCATGTTTTTTTACTTTTGTATCACTAAGATGATGACATAAAGGACTGAAAACCATCTCCAGCTGGATGAATATTATCAAAGTGATCTATCATTAACATGTTGGCTTTTGAAAAATTTGAGCTTGACATATTAAAAATGTCTAGTAAACTTATCAAAAGTCCCGAAAACAAACCAAGAAAAGGAACAATAGAAAACTACCAAGGGGCTTAGGCACTTATGGGCACATTTCAAATACTAGGTAAGGGCAGATATCTATTTGTACTGCAAGATTTTTGTTTGTGTGGTTGTTTCTTAATAAGTTTTTCAATAAGTTGTTTCTTAATAAGTTTTCAGTATTTTCTTGTTCTAAAGGGGAAAGTTTGTTTTTAATTGATTTAAGTAACAGCAAAAATAAAAATAGTTTACCTAATTTAACCTCTTGCGTAATTTTGAGCATGCAGCTTTGCTTCTTTCTTTTATTTCAGAATTCACAACTTGAGTCACTATCTTTCGTTTGAAAAATACTGCATAAAGAAATATTACTCAAAATAGGAGGGTGGCTTAATAAAATACACGAAGAAAAAATGTCATAAAACTAATTAAACATTAAATTACTTGTCTATCATAGTGGTCCAATTATTTTGAAGCCATTCTACTGGATGGTTCACACCACATTGTGCAAGAGCTATGCGAACATCATCTGGACCAAACCCTTGATCAGCTGCTTCCTAAACATGAAAGAAAATTTAAAGACTAAAAACTTTCTCATAAGTCATCAAAACTTCTCAAAAAATTAAGAGGCCTAAGACTACCACTGCCCTTCTTTGAAAAGTATTCTGACCCCCCCCCCGTGTTATATTTTGAGTACCTGCAAAAATGGGTCTCAAAAATACAATTCTGAATTTAATATAAATAAATTTTGAATTTAATAAGAAAGGAATTGACAATCGACAAACTTTCTCTGAGAAGTTCCAATTATTGTAGTATAGAATAGTTTCAATAAAAATTTTTGTTCATGGGATGCTCTTAAAAGCAGTTTAGCCTTCCAATGGAATAGGGGGAGGGTCGAGAAGGGAATCTAGAAGAAGGTAATCTAGAAGGGAAGGTTTTCGCAGGTATTCTTTGCAGTTTAGCTCATCGTTTGAAGAGAAAAAGGATATTTAGATATCTGTATCAAAAACAGAGAAGAAGATTCAGTCTGTAACTGACTACGGTGGTTCTGAAATATAATAGTAATATTTGTGAGAACAAAATCATTCTTTTGATCTTGATGAAGATGTCCTTATTCTGGAAAAAAATCTATCTCAAAATAACTTATAATGAGACTGCTCATTCCCGAGGGCGTCCCGAGTTGTGTCTCTTGGCAATTCAAGGACACAAAAGTTAGTCATCATGAGTAAAATCACTAACTGAACAAATCCAAAATAACAATGATAGGAATATATATCGATATCGACAATATTCATCGATATAATATTTTACAATTGTTTATGGATTGCCCAGCAATTACTACAGTTACTATTGATGCCTCATGGCAGCGCCAAAAAACCTTGAGTGTTTTTTCCAGTTTCAAGTTTTAAATTTGCTCTCTACTTCCAGAAAACTGTGTTCTTCTGTTTTTTGTCTTAATAAAGAACTTGTGTTTTGAAAATACAAATAAACTTGTCAAAATGTTCCTTTTCTATAGTTAGATTGTAATACCAAAATGGGTTCTCATGAGTTTTTTTTTTAATGAATCGTTAAACATAAGGTTCACTCTTGGATTTATTCGAACTTTTCCATGAACGTATTCTAAGAAGCATTAAAATGCAATGAATTCGACTACAGCCTCTATTGATCATAGGGATGTGTTGACATAATTTATTTTCTTTTCATAATTTATTTGACTGAGTTAATCTGGCTGCGGTTTAGTTTAAATCGTTATCAATGAATATTAGCCTTATTTAATGATGAAAAGATTTTTAGTACTTTATAAAAGCTTCTTACTCTAACTATACAGCCCTAGTGATTCAGGAGTCACTCTGAAAGACTTGGGACAAAAAGTTGAACTTTAGCGTAAAGAGCATGGAATTGAGGAGGTATTGCTCCCCTCATATACAGAATAATTTCTATTCGTTTTAAGTCTTAATGTTGCACCTTAGCTTCAGTTGGGAAAACTTTTTTTTATTTTATTTCTGACCGTTTTCCAAATAATGCCGAGAAATCTGTTTCCCATCTCCACACCCCCTCCCACCAAAACATCCTCCATGGAAAGTTCCTCAAGTGTAAAATATCACCCCCTAGCTAATCCAAATTCGCTCAAAATGCTCCTCTCCGGAAAATTTCCTGCGGACAATTCCGTCTGAAAAATTGTCCTTAGCCTACTTTTATTTGAAAAAAGACTTATTTTTATTTAATTTCAGATATTACCTATTGTCCCATACCTATCCCCCCATGGAAAGTTTCTCCAAGGAAAAATCCCCCATAGAGAATCTCTGATGTGCAAAGTTCCTCCAAGGAGAATTTCTCTCGTGGAAAATCCCTCATCCTTACGGAAAAATTCCCTAGACAATACCAACCCCGCTGAAAATATCCCCATGAAAATTACTCCAGAGTATCTGCATGTAAAATTGAGTCGGCAAAGAGAAAGTAAAACAAAGTAATAAAAACAATTTCGCATATGAATTCTACGAAATTCCCCCTGTTAAAACAACACCTGAAAAGTTCATCCCCCAGAACTTCCCTCCCTGCGGAAAATTCTCTCCGTGAAAAATCCCCCCCCAACATAAATTTACCCCCCCCCCCCCCGAAAAGTATGTATATACTTTCCAATAGCAAATACTATAATTGGCAAATTCCTTAACTTACAGTCCTTTTCCCAGGGATTGTGAGAGGTCATGTCATCGCCAGAGGCACAATAATTTGATCTTTCAACAATGTTGAACTAAATGCCTATTTGAAAATTTTGATAACATGACTTTGAAAAAAAGGGATTGTGGAGGGGGGTTAATTACCCTCTGATCTTTTTATCACTGAAAAAGGATGCTAGAACTTTAAATTTTACTTCGAATGAGCCCTCTCCCGATCTCCTAGAACTATTGGTTCAATTCTTTTGGAAAAAGATACAAAATTCCACATGAAATAGCCCCCAAATGAAACAGAGCAATACAGTTTTTGATAGCATATGATTCATAATGTGGGACTGTCACGATTTATAAAACTACCTAAAAATCAATTTTACCTTTCATTTTATGAGCCTGGGGTGCTAAGACTTTCAAGTTCCGTTCAAATGACCCATCATAATAAATCTTTGACCTATGGTTCGATACGATTTCCTCAAAGGGAAAGAAAAAAAAAGATACAAAATCCTGCTACCCCTGGCTGGCGTCAATTCACAAAAATTTAAGGTCAGATGGAAAAAAATTTATATCTTTGGGGGGGGGCCCCCCCAAATCAGTGTTGTTTTCAATTTTTTAAATAGAAATACTGCCAAAAAGGTTTTTTATAACTTAGGGGGGAGGAAGAAACTAGGGAGCACAAGCCCACTGACTCCCCTCCCTTTTTTCCCCATTGATACCACTGCTACCCCACTATAAAATCTGATTTTACCTGGTTCTCAAGATGGGGGACGACAAAGCTCCAGTTACGAGTTTTCTGCTATAACAAATCGGTTAGCTCAGATTTTGTATCCCTTTTCATATAGTGCGGGCACTGTTTTGCCCAAAATTGATGTTTTTGCGGCATAAAACAGCCAAAAACGGCACTTTGCTGTGACACGCTTCATTTCTTTACTGGAGAAGGGCACTGAATATTTTTACTCCCGTCTAAGTCTCTACGACAGTTTACGGCCTTTGGTTCGATAAAATCAACTCGAAAAAAAAATTAGAAAAAAAGACACATCAGTGCTACCAAATAAAGAATATTCAACAATGGAAATTTTAATGGTGTATTTTTTACTTCGAGTGAATGTCATATTTTAGGCGTTGTAGATTTTGGAAATTTTCTAAAATTCCGTTTTGTACTTACAAATTACTGTTCAGCTAGATCTGAATGCTATATAATGTTGCCAAATTAGTTTCAATTGAGAACTACTTGTCGCTTGACAGTTTCTTTAAAAATTCCGTTTTTTTTTTATATTTGGTTACTAAGGTTCGTCACTCACTCTTTGCCAGGTTACAGCTACTACTGCAACACTAAATTTCTGTCTAGTAGGTGGCGGCTACTACTCTAATCATGAAAATATGTAATACATAAGTTCTGGAAATCAATGTTGTCCTGATACACTTACTCTAAGCAAATCATTAAGATCTGGGGGCCTTCTTTGCTTGTAATCAGGAATCGCACCAGAGCTGACGTTTTCAAAGCTACCAAAAAGGCTTGGATCATCTTCTCTGTTTTCTTGGTTGATATGACTGCTAGAATCGGTGCCATAAGAGCTTAAGCTTCCAGTCTAGAATACAATTGAGAATAAGCATGTAAATAGCCTATTGGCTTATTACAAATGAGTACGATCTAAATAATTTGTGAGACGAAACAGGCTAGATAAAATAATCAAACAATAAAAAATGGGCACAAACGAGGAAAATTTTCAGTTAGTGAAGAAAATAGTGAAACGGCAAATGTTTCGTCAGACTGTTACTAAGCTGTCCTATGGCAAGAAGATGGTTTAGAAAAACCAAAATGAGATACTGAAAATACCAAATATTGCCAAAAAACAAATCATATGTTTGGAGGCACAGAGTGCGCTAGTGGCCTCCACAATTTCTCACCAATCCCAACACCGCCGTCAGCACTTTGACGGTTATTTATGATGTTTGTGGTGGATATGATGATGTACGTCACACTTTAATGTACTAAAAAAAATATTGAGAGACAACGTGCATATTTGGAGGATGCTTGTATTAAATATTTTAAAGCTTTTTCTTTAAGGTGCATTATTGGTTCTGCTGATGCTCCATAGTGGGCAAGAAAACAATCAGTCCAACTACTGGAAATTTTTATTGAGTTGACAAACTTTAGGGACATAATTGGACCTAATATTTTTTTTCTGTAATGTATTTGATTTTTTTTATACATTTTATTTTTGATGTAAATTTTGGTTCTGCCTACAATGTTGGTTGAATTTCATTTGGTCTGTTGGTGAGAAGAAGACAGTGATAGCCTCTCTACAAATCGTAAGCTGAGAAGCTGCCCTGGTCATGTTAAAGAAAGTTCTCTATAAATTCAAGCTTTTGGTATTGTTGTGAAATATCTTCAAGAGCTGTGTGCTTGGATATATTGTTTATGCCACGTGTGCAGTGGGCAACAGCCCAGAAGCCCTATCAACAACAACGACAACAGTCAATAGGTCTGTGTGCACAGGCCAAAGAGGCGTGGGGGAAGAGATCTATTCTAAGGTAGATTTGTGGGGAATGAGTTGGGTTGTTCGATAGGGATGAGAGCGGACGGGCTACCACTTGGGGAAAGAAAAGTATATGAGTCAGATCAAGCAGAAAAACGGCCCTTACTTTTACCTAATGTGTGGGGTGTTGAGGAATATCTTTTACATTTTGTAGAGTAATGCTAAAAATAGGTATTAGTACTTACATCAGGACCAGGCGTTTTTTGCCCCACCTGCCTCCTGAAATTAAGATATTTCAGGGAAATATGTTCGGCCATAAAATTCCCAGCAAAATACCAGGCATATTTAAGGAAATAATTTTTTAGGAATGCTTTACTGACAATAATTAATTGAATAAGAAAAATAAGAAAAATGATTTTGGGAAAATTCAAAAGACTTAAAAATCCCTGAGACTAGAGCTAAACCATTAAGGTCAATTTTTAGGTTTATTTGGGATTGCCCTTGCAAATTTATGCGTTAGATATGAAGTAATAACGGTTGTTGGGTGGAGTCTTGACCGTTTTGAAAAAAGTGATTAAAAAAAAAAAAAAAAAAATCAGCCTAGAAAAGCATTTATTTAAGGAGAAACATTTGTGCTATTCTATTTAGTTTTACAAATTTTAAAAGCATCCTTTTTTGTCAAAAACTTTCCGGTTGATTCTATTTCATTTTTGAAGCTATCTCTTTAGTTTCCTTCAGTAATCGATGGAATTGGTGAGTCAATAAATGAGTTACCAATTATAAATAAGGAAGGATTAGATTTAAAAGCAAGGATTTTTTTGTGAATATTGCTTACACATTAGACATAAGAATTAAAATTGAATTTTTGAATACACTTATACACAAAAAAAAAGTTCTGAAAGTCTGAGCTTCATTTCATTTTGTATTAAGATGACGGAAACGATAAGCTATTCAAAATATATTTAATTTCTCTAAAGCGAAAATAACAATCTAGCCATTGGGAGTTGGAAGGAGTGGCAATCCCACTTTTATTTGCAATTATTTCTCTTCGTTTTAGATTTCATCTATTCGTTTATAATAATTTATTTTGTCTTTGAGTTCAGCTTAATTGTTTATTTAATTTTTTGTTTAATTTAGATTTCCTTTATTAATCTTCATTAAAAATAGTTTTTTAGTTCATGTTAGTTAACAGTCAAATAAATTGGCACAAATGTTTAATTTCAGTTCAGAATGTTTACCTTTGTGCAAAATAAATGTTTACATTAAAAAAAAATTAAGGTTACAGGTTTGGTTTATGATAGGAGGTCATAACAATTGCGTCATACAGCTTTTCGAAGGAAACAATTACAGCCAAGACTGCTAGACTGTATTGCCAGCCAAAATATCCAAGCTTTTTACGTAAAAATAGTCAACTTAGTACACCTTATCATGATTGTAGCAGTAGCTATAACCCACTGAAGAGCGAGCCACGGCCCATAGCAACCTAGAATTTAAAAACGCGCTAAGAGAAAACAAAACAAAATTTTCTAAAGAAAAAATTGCCATTTATATTTGATTCAGTAACGGTAGCTTTTTTATATTTTAATCTTAAAACTGACATGCGAAACCAAATTTATAGAATTTCGAAACAGAGTCTTAAAATTAAAGCCCTCCCCTTTGAAAAACAAGGAAAATCGCCCTTTAGCATAGAAAGTTCTAATATGTTCTGTTTTATTTTTCCAGGGTGATTTTTCATTGCCTAGAATCCTAGACAGGAAGTTTAAAGCCCCCAATCTTGACAAACCACAGCAAAGTGGTGTTATTTGTCACTTTGTGGGTGCTTCAGAATAGCAAAAAGTATGAAAAAACAATATAAAACAAGTCGTCATATTCTAGTAGTTAGGATCTGATGTTGTAATCATGGTGACCAAGCTCCAAATCCTCGTTTTATTTTTTTTTAATAGGTATTCAGTTTCCAGTGACCCACTTTAAAAAATAAGAATAAAAAAAGAAGAAGAAGAAGACACTTCAGTGCCTTCCTTGCAAAAAGGGTGATTTTCCTTGTTGTTCATGGTGGGGATTGTAGTTATCCTGTACAGGGTTTTAGATCCTGGCAATTCCAATCGATAAAATTTTAATTTCTAATGTCACCTCTTCTAAAATTTCAAAGTCCAAGAAGAAAAAAAAATTAAGTATACTCTTAAAGAGAAGCTTAAAATACTTCGCAGCATTGCGGCAGAAATGTTGCAATAGTAGTAACATGAATTTCCGTGAATTATATTATCTATATATGTTGGAACTCTTTTGATGTCCTTCAGCTTGCTAAAATATTCCATGAAGCATACTTACATTTCTTATCTACAACTCCTCAAAGATACTAAGGAGACTATGCCCCGTGAATTCCTTATGTAATTAAATAAAAAAAAACAAGTTTTTTTTAACTGAAAGTAAGGAGCGACATTAAAACTTAAAACGAACAGAAATTATTCCGTATAGGAAAGGAGCTGTCCCCTCCTCAACGCCTTGCTCTTTACGCTAAAGTTTTTTATTGTTTAAAAAAAATAGAGTTGTGAGAAAGTCAAACTTTAGCGTAAAGAGCAAGGCGTTGAGGAGGGGACAGCCCCTTTCCTATACGGAATAATTTCTGTTTGTTTTAAGTTTTAATGTCGCTCCTTACTTTCAGTTAAAAAAACTTGTTTTTTTAATTTACTTTTTGAACATTTTTGAATAAATGTAGGTTTTGATCTTGGCCCACAGTACATGAATAATTAAAACAAAATTTTCATATTAATTTACTTTTATTTGGTTAAATGGCTTTCTCGAAACTTGTTTCATTTTATTTACGAACGTTTTTGTTAGTAATAAATATACGTAACTTACGAATTAACTTACGCAACGAACTTCTATATTCATATATTTTTAATACGTATATTAGGGGGTTCGCCCCTTAGTCAATACCTTGCTCTTTAAGCGAAAGTTCGAATTTTGTTCCCAATTCTTTAAAAATGACAGCTTAATCACAAAGGCCGTTAATTAGAATAAATAGCTCTTATGAAAGTACTAAAAAATCTCTGGCTTAAAGAGTGAGGTATTGACTAGGGGGTGAACCCAATCATATATGTAATATTTTCTGTTCGTTTAAAGTTTGATGTTGCTGCTGTTGCAGTTGAAAAACTTGTTTTTTTATATTTAATTTCTGATCTTTTTTTAAATAATGCTGGGAAGTCTCGCGTCCCCTTCATAGCAATGTCCCTTCCCCCATGAAAACTTCCTTCGTGGAAAGATCCTCCCACATAACCCCCGACCCCCCCCCCCTACTACCAGGAAAAATCTCCCCTGAAAACGTCTGTACTGTATACTTCCCAATAACCAATACTATATGTTAACATTGGGTAAAGTTCATAACTTTCAGCCCTCCTCCCGGGACTTTCGGGGGATTAAGTCATCCTAAAAGACATACTTGTAATATTTTCGAACATGCTGAACAAAATGGCTATCTCAAAATTTTGATCAGGTGACTTTGGGAAAAAAATGAGCGTGGGAGGGGGCCTAGTTGCCCTCCATTTTTTTTGATCACTTAAAAAGGGCACTATAACTTTTAATTTACATTCCAATGAGCCCTCCCACGACATTCTAGGACCACTGGGTCGATACGATCACCCCTGGGAAAAAAAAAATAAACACGCACCCGTGATCTTTCTTCTGGCAAAAAATGCAAAATTCCACATTTTTGTAGATAGGAGCTTGAAACCTCTACAGTAGGGTTCTCTGACACGCGGAATATGATGGTGTGATTTTCATTCAGGTGCTATAACTTTTAGGGGGTCTTTCCCCCTTTTTTCAAAAATTTGGCTGATTTTACTTATATATTTGAAATCAGCAATAAAATCCGATTCTTTTGATGTATTTATTTGTATCAGAATGCCGTTTTCTAGAGTTTCGGTTACCATTGAGCCGGGTCCCAATAACCAATACTATATGTTAACATTGGGTAAAGTTCATACCTTTCAGCCCTCCCCCTGGGGGCTTCAAGGGATTAAGTCATCCTAAAAGACATAGCTATAATATTTTCTACTATGCTGAACAAAATGGCTATCTCAAAATTTTGATCGGGTGACTTTGGGAAAAAAATGAGCGTGGGAGGGGGCCTAGTTGCCCTCCATTTTTTTGGTCACTTAAAAGGGCACTAGAACTTTTAATTTCCGTTCCAATGAGCCCTCCCAAGATATTCTAGGACCACTGGGTCGATACGATCACCCCTGGGGAAAAGAAAGAAAAAAAAAAAAAAAACAGGCATCCGTGATCTTTCTTCTGGCAAAAAATGGAAAATTCCACATTTTTGTAGACAGGAGCTTGAAACCTCTACAGTAGGGTTCTCTGATACGCTGAATATGATGGTGTGATTTTCATTAAGGTTCTATAACCTTTAGGGGGTCTTTCCCCCTTTTTTCAAAAATCAGCCAAATTTTCTCAGGCGCGTAACTTTTGATAAGTAAGATTAAACTTGATGACACTTATATATTTGAAATCAGAATTAAAATCTGATTCTTTTGATGTATCTATTGGTATCAAAATTCCGTTTTTTAGAGTTTCGGTTACCATTGAGCCGGGTTGCTCCTTACTTACAGTTCGTTACCACGAACTGTTTGACAAAGTTGCCGATTTTTAAAGGAGAGTTTAGAAAGATGCGAAGTTGAACCTATACTTAAAGCCCTGTTTTAACAAAAACTCTATAATTTCTTCACATAAGTTAGAAAGAGATTTCTTTGTAAGGTTTATTGTGTACATTTTTAAAACCCCCCCAAAAAAAAATATATCTTAGATATTTAAATTTTTTCTGTTTCAAACAGTTCGTGGTAACAAACTGTAAGTAAGGAGCGACTCGGTTCAATAGTAACCAAAACTCTAAAAAACAGAATTTTAGTATCAGTAGATACATAAAAAGATCAGCTTATTATGCTGATTCCAAATATACAAGATTTATCAAATTTAGTGCTACCATCAACAGCTGAGAGCCTGAGACAATTTGCCTGATTTTTAAATAAAGGGGAAACTTTTTCCCGGAAACACCCCTGTAAAATTCAAGGAATGTTAATGGAAATCACACCATCATATTCAGTGTACCAGAGAACTTTACTTTGGAAGTTTGAACCTCCTATATACAAAAATGTGAAATTTTGCTATTCTTGCCAGAAGACAGATCACGGATGCGGGTTTATTTATTTTTCTTTTCTTTTTTTACCAGGGTTGATCGTTTTGAAATATCGGTCCTAGAAGATCAGGAGAGGGTGCATTTGAACGGAAATTAAAAGTTCTAGTAGCCTTTTTAAGTGACCAAAAAGATTGGAAGGCAACTGGACCCCCTCCGACATCCATTTCCCCCAAAGTTATCTGAACAAAATTTTGAGATAGCCATTTTGTTCAGTATAATTGAAAGAGCAAATAATTATTTCTTAGGTATAAAATACCCCCCCCCCAGTCCGTAGGGAGAGGCTTGTAAGTTATAAATGTGCCCATTGTTTACGTATAGCATTTGTTAAGACATTTTTCGGAGGAGGGGGGGGTGTACTTAGGGTGGATTTCTATAAAGAGAATCTTCTTTGGGGAGGGATATTTAATAGGGGGGGGGGTGAATTTTCCAGGGGAAATGTTACACGGGGGGATTTGACATAATTACATAATTATAAAATTCTTTTGAATTTTCTTACATCATCTTCGCCAAATTTTATATATGGAGATGTTTCAGGGGAATTATCTGGGGGATATTTTCCACGTGTTTGGATTTCCGGAAAAATTTCCACGGAAAAAATTCTGAAATGATCGAGAAACCAATTAGAGTGTAAAGTTTTATTCAAATGAATGGATGCTAGGGAGAATTTTTCAGGCTGAATCGTCCGCATTTTATGGGGAAGGGGACTTTCAGCGAGGGTGGAACTGTCTGCAGGAAATTTCCGAGGACGAGTTTTCCGTGAAGGGGGATGTATATTTCACGGAGGGTCAGCCATATTTACCGATATTATTTGAAAAACGATCAGAATTAATTGAAAAAGAACAGGTTTTTTTAGCTGAAAGTAAGGAGCAACAATAAAACTCAAGACGAACAGAAATTATTCTATGTATGAAGGGTTGCCCCCTCCTCAATACCTTGCTCTTTACGCTAAAGTTTGACTGTTTGTCCCAATTTTTTAAGACCGGCTACTGAAACAAGGGAGCCGTTTAATTAGAATAGGAAGCTTTTTTAAAAATGCTACAGAGCAAGGTATTAAGGAGAGGGCAGACCTTCATATACGGAATAAGTCTGCCAAATTTAATTTGTAAATTTTGGTTTAATTTTTCATGTACGGGGAGCCAAGTTCGACCGAGCATTAGTTGAAAACGTTTAGAAATTAAATTTAAAAAAAAACAAGTTTTTCGAAATGAAAGTAAGGAGCAACATGAAAACTTAAAACGAACAGATATTATTCCGTATAAGAAAGAGGTTATCCCCTCTTGAACGCCTTGCTCTTTACGCTAAAGTTTGACTCTTTGTCAAAACTTTAATTTTCAAAGCAGTAAATACTTTAGCGTAAAAAGCGGGGCGTTGAGGAGGGGACAGCTCCTTTCACATACGAAACAATTTCTGTTTGTTTTAGTGTCACTCCTTAATTTTAGTTAAAAACAAACTTGTTTTTTATTTAATGCACAGAAAGCCGAACCGAACGACTGCAGTGCCCAATTTACTTGCATCATATGATCGATTTTTTTTTTTTTTTTTGAACAATCAATACGGCGCTACAGCCGTTTGATATCGAACAAATGTAGGCTAGTGGGAATTTATAAAATTAAATAAGAAAAGTGAAACTTCTGGGACAGAAGAAAAAAGGATTCTGTAGATATGTCAGTATAGTCAACTAAAGATAAATACAATGAAACAGAGCAAAACAGGATAGCTTATTTACAGTGGGTTGGGTTGTTAGTATAGTAATAGTAATACTATACTAATAACCCACTGTATTATCAAGCCATCTGAGGTTAACACATCTATGTGCGCTCCTCCTCCATCCGAATCTATTCAAAGCATACCTAAATTCAAAGCAAAGTCTGATTGAATTTTCTTAAAAAAAAATATGTTCCTGTCTATCACTTAACTAATAAGTGCTGGGAGACCGATAGCTTCGCCGCCGGTCCTGGCACGGATACGTGGCAGACTTATATATATTTATTTTTTGTCGCTTGTCTTCCACTGTAAAAAAAAATACTTGAGATTCAACAGAGATGGCTTATAATATTTATCAAAAAAAAAAAAGAATTGGAATTTCAACAGCTGAAAATCGTTGGAATTGAATATTTAAGCCCTCAATGGAATTCCCTAATCATTGGTGAGTTTCCACCTTGTTGAGAAACAAAAATAGTAGATTTACAAACCCAAATTGAAACTTCATTTTGTTGAAGAACAAACATGTTTGATTTCCAGATCCTTATTGGATACCCAGTTTTTTGAATAGTAAATAAGTTGGATTTAAGTAAGGCTACAAAATTACCAATAAAATCACCAAATTAGGTGATGAATCACTAATTGCGGCAACCTTGATTAACATAGAAAGAATCTGGCATGAGTTGCTCTTTATTGACTCTTCGTAGAAACTAGTCTCTCTTCATTCCTGGGATTATTTGTGAACTAAGCCTATAATATTTGTCCTGCAGCTTAAGCTCACCCCTTACTGCACGATGCTTTTTTTCTTTGCAAAAAAAAGTTAACGTTCTTGTCCTTACCGTCAAGAAATGCTTTGGGGGGGGGGGCAAAATTACCAGAACCAGGGAATTTCCCATGAATGGGGGAAGGAGTGCTACTGGGAGCTTTTTCTTTATCATAATTTAATGAGAATGTTCGTCATTTCCCATATACGTGCATTTGTAACGTCTTAGTGTTCGAAGTGAGGTATTACCCCCAAATATCTTGCCAACGTCTATGATTCTTAAACAAAAGGAATACTCGAAGAACTCACTTTGAAAACCCTGTAAATGAAAGCCCTACGATTAATTTTTGATATTCAGGACCCCCTATCCCTCCTAATCCTATCCCTCCTAATGACGATGTGCACTTTTCCAGGGATGATTTTCGATTTTGCAGTATTGTTATACGGATAATAAAGTTGAATAGAACAACGGGTTTTGAAAGAGAAATTAGTAGCCTCTCTTATACTTCAGACGACCGTGGATCAAATAGACCTTATTAACAAACTGTAAGTAAAGAGTGAAGCTTGTCAACAGAATTCTAAACTCCAAAGAATGAAATTTTGATTATAGTATAATCAACATTTTAATATCAATAGAAACATCGAAAGAATCACATTTTATGCTGATTTAAAATATATAAGTTTGATCAAGTTTAGTCCCACCCATCAAAAATTACGCACCTGAGAAAATTTGCCTTATTTTCGAAAAAAGGGGCGGTCCCTTCCTCAACGTTTCGCTCTTTGCGCTACAGTTTTACTCTGTCTCACAACTTTATTTTTTAAAACAATAAAAAACTTTAGTGTAAAGAGCGAAGCGTTGAGGAGGGGACAGCCCCTTTCATATACGGAATAATTTTTCTGTTCGTTTTAAAATTTAATGTCGCTCCTTACTTTCAGTTAAAAAAAAACTTGTTTTTTAATTTAATAAAAGTAAAGAGCGGCATCAAAACTTGGAACGATCAGTAGTTATGCCGCACATACGGGAACTTAACACCCAACTGTTTTATGCTCAGCAAAAGGCTAAGAAAGACTGCTCAGCAAAGGGGCAATGGGATTAAGATTAAAATTGTGGCGGTAGCCTAGTTTTATTTGTGGTAATTTTAATTTCTGCTTGTTTTGAGCTTGACCAGATAATGTATTTTATGCCTGTTTGTCTAGGTTTCACTTATTCATTCATAGTATTTTTTTTTAAATTTGAATTATTATTCTACTCTATTTAAATTATAACTTAACTTTTTATTAAGTTGTGATATGATTCTTTACTTATAATTGAATAACTTATTTTTGGGGGAAAATGCTTTCTTGAATTAATTTATATTGAAGAAAAAACTAATCTAACGAAACAAATTTTTGAAACGTACAAAAAAGAATTGTTTGGCTAATATATTGAGAAATTGTCTTTCCGAATTTCATAACCGTGATTTTCATTTACGTGAACATTTATAATTCAATTTTTTGCACGTTTCACTCGGTTAAGAAAAATTACCATTGCTTTTTTTACTTTTTGTTTTTTTATATTTTATTTACTTTGTTACCTTATTTTCTGTTTACCGCTTAAGAATGAAGAAAGCTCAAACGTGATTTTGGGTACGAACTTCAGTTAAAACACTTAAAATAACTATTATATAACTAAATAAACAAAAAACATTTAATTTTCCTTCACTGCGAACAGCACTTTTTCTTAATTTTGTCAAGCATTAATTCAATTCCAGCAGTTTTCTTGTGAATTTACAAAGTTAAGAGACAATGAAGTGCTCCATGTTAAAAACCTGATTTAGACAGATCTGAGTAGGAAAGATTTGTGCTAAGAACTAAGTCTCATTAAAAAATTTGTTATGTTTTCAGAGATGAGGGGACACTAAACATAAAATAAAAATATTTCACTAATGTTCCCAATACTAGAAATTCTAGGAACTGTACAAATTCTTTGTGTCTTCGAAGATACTTGTTTAGTTTTTAAGAATAAATTCCAAAGAAAAACATCCGGCAATACAGGTGTTCCAGGAACCCACTGTGGCTAAGTTGAATGTCAAGCGCCTAAAATTTTCAATATCAACAGTAGAATTCCTTCACACTTCTCCAACAACTCTCAAAATATACAATACTGTTTTCTTGAGAACCACAATTACCAAGAAAAATCAGTCTTTACTGAAAGTTGAAAAGATGAAGTGGAAACTTGGCCTTGGTTTTATATTTTGCATTCTTTGTGTTTCTGCTGAAGAACTGTTAACAAATGACATTTACTCGGATATTATTAAGAATGCGACAACTGACGAACCGTTTAGTGACGTGACTCCACCATTTGCTGAGGAAACCAATTTACCCGCTTTATTTGACTCAAGTACAACAACGGATCCGATAGCCTTTACAGAAAATTTACAATTTGACGATATGCAGGATAATTTTTACATTGAGCCAATTGTCGAGCATTTTGAAGATTTGCCATTTACAATACCTCCTATTAGAATGCCTGGTGAGGACGATGACAACAGTGACTTAACAGAAAAGCGTTCAGTCCTTTTCAAAGACGATGAGTCAGTAACGTTTGAAAAAAAGGTTGACAATAAAAGTTCGGACGATAAAGTTGACCAGCAAGAATTCCGTTTAATGGAGGACTCTTTGCCCACATCCAGTGATCTAATGAGGACTTTGACCTCAGATTTGTTTGTATACTTTGACACAAAAATGAAAGTAATTGAAGACAATTTAGTTGCAAAACTAAGTGACCTTGAAAAAGAGGTGATTCATATGAAAACTATAATTGGAGAAAATGGACAGAGTTTAAAAAATATTGAATACGACTTAGATAATATAAAGCATATGATTGACGATAATAAGAATAATAATCGAGAAACTACACGATATTTATATACAACTGCCCAACTTGTTCGAGGAGATTTGCATATTTTCCTTGAAAATATTAACCGAACGGAAGAACAACTTAAAACAATATATCAAGAAACGAAAATCTTAAATTCACATATTCACAATGAGTCATTGGTTTTAAATCTTGACGGAATGAACAAGGTTCAAAGTGACATATCGAGTATTGCAAGTAAATGTGAATTTACAGCTAATCAATGCCAAGCACTGTTGAATGATTTCGAATCTGCTTCTAGAATCATTACAGGTGAAATGCCTCGAAAGTTTAGTGAAATTACCGAGGATTTAAAAAGTGGTATTTTATGGCTAGCAGCTAAGGTAAATAGCTCAAGCACCATGCTAAGTGACCGAATTTTCATGCAAGAAAGTGCTTTACAGCAAGTGGAATCAACTTTCCGTTCAGAATCCGAATGGACCAATAGATTCTTGGCCATTACACTTCAGTCTCACGAAAACTTGACTCTTGAAATTTCCGCGTTAAGAGGAATAAACGATGAAAAAGCGGTGACAACAAAAGACACATTCGAAACACTGTCAAATAAAGTAGACAGTGTAATAAGTGACTTAAAAAACTATGTAGCTCTTCAGGACAATGACAAAGAGCATTGCTCAGACTTGAGAAACATTTCAAACGTGTTGAGTGATCTTGGACAAGGTCTAACTCATTTGACGAACGTTGGTAACGTCATATATAGTGACCTCAAAAACTTCATGGCAGAACAAAGCAGCCTACAACCAAATAAAGATGAAAGTCAGGCTGCTTCTATGTTTCTGGCCCAAACTAGGTCTCTTACAGAGCATTTTACAGAAAGTTTAAATAATGCCTTAAAAAATGGCTCATTTGAGCTAAGTGAAGTTAAGCACGAAGTCAACTATATTAAAGACCTTCTGATAAATAGTAATGAAGTTATACATATACAGATTCAAAGGATTGTCAGTCTCTTTAGTGCTATGAACAGATTACTTGAATCGTATGAATCTAATTTGAATAACAAAGGAGGTCATTTAATTCATCCTATTGTTTCTAAGGTAAATTTAAAAGAGCCTGAGCCAATTAAAATTGACGGTGACATGGATATTAACAAAAACATAGTTCAAGTGCACGCCATACCCAAAGACCTCACTGAGATTAATCTAAAAACTTCAGCCTCTTCCCAAGTTAAAAGTGTAGCTGCACCACCACCAAACACTTTACAAGCAGACCAGAGTATGTACAAAATGATTGATAAGATGAAATTTGAAATAATAGACATAATCCTTTGTCTAGAAGGTAAACTTCCCGTTGACAAAGTTAAGGATCGTATGAAACCTGGAACTCGAGTAGTTCCAGGTCGAGATTGGAATCCTTCATGGAAATATGACGGTGGTGGGGAAGGTATAATTTCAGCCCCTGTTGATGAAGATGGACATGTTCGTGTCAAATGGCAAAAAACAGGTGACGAAAGAGTGTTTAGTATGGGCTACTTAGGAAGATACCATTTAAGGCTTGCCAAGAATGAATGTGAACCTCGGTCTTCTGTTGTGAAATTCACATGAAGAAAAGTAATCTTCCTATATATATTTATGAACAAAGATTAATCTAATTTAAGAAATTGTCAAATTAAATAATGATTAATAGCTTCATTTGTATATTTATGTTATTGGAAGTTGTATGTAGGAATGAGGAGGCGTTTTGATTACGTCTGGGTGTATAGGCTATAATAGAATCCAAAAAGAAACAAGTCAGCAATCAAAATATAACTTATTACTAACATCACTTGAAGTCCAGGATCTTTACCATAGCTGGCAAAGAAGATACAGAATTTTTTTTCAACAAAACCTAAATCACTTATAAAGCGGATTTGGCCCTTGTTTAAAATTTGAAAAAAAAACAACATTTGATGTATTTAAAATTAGCTACATTTGGGCCTCCAAAATAGAGCTAATTAGATACATACATGGAATTTCAACAATTTTATTTTCACGTTATGGTGTCACAGACTTAGGTCAAACCTGTACATGATATTTTCAAAATATCATTTTGATTACATCAATCTACTTCTACTTACTAAACATAGAACCAAACAAAGCACAATTTCAGGAAAAACTTCAGTGTATTGCGGAGTAACACTATGGCTTTTGTCGCTATTTTTTCTCGGGATCAGCGATCTGTAGCTCCAAAGTGGTAAGAGATGCAAAATAAAAATTTTTCTGGGTATGGGAGTTTGTAAAACGGAAAAGAAAAGCTCCATTGAAGTTTGTAAAATTTCAAGTAATTTTCCCGAAAAAAAAAACATTTTTTCCCTCATTCTGTATATCGGTCAAAACAAAAGTATCCTAGCTGTGAATTTAAACTTTGTCAGATCATTGTTATGTCGTACTCCTGCAGAACCTTAAAATGTCAATCTGAGAACCAAAAATAAAATTCCGTATCAATTCTTGATTTCTGGGAAATAATTATGAAAGTCGATCTCGAATTCCAAATACGTTTCAGGGGGTTGTTTTCTGAAATGTTTGATTTATCACTTCTCGTATTTAAAAAAAAAAACATACTATGAAAAGTAGGCAAGGTGACCTGAACTTTCTTATATACAAAATTACTTCGTACACTTAAAAATAATTTCTAATTTTTTCACGAGCCATCAAATCTTTATTTGATGCCCTAGAGGTAAGTTCTTTTCTAGACAAAGTAGACAATTCTTTTCAACGTGGATAGTGAAGGTTTGATTTTCTAAGAACTGGACCTGACATTGGTTTCCAAAAAATAAAATTGCTTCTGTGACGCTTTCTATTTTGAGGTTTTGATTATTCAAACTCCCTAAGAAATGCAAATTATAATTTCGAAAGTCAAGGAAAACTTTCTCACATAAATTTTTCGGAAATAATACCGGAAACCCTGATTTTGAAACATCGAAGTTCCATTTGTTTTCTGTTCCGATGTCTATTACATTTCAGAAATTTGAATGCCATGAAAAGTAAACAAGAAGACATTCTCTTCTATATCTTAAAATGAACTATACACTAAGAAATTATTTCTGAAATAGCATCGATTTCCTTGGGATCCTGGAAGCAACTTCTATTCTAGACAAGATATAACTTCTTTTTCTAATACGTCCAAACAGGTCTTGGTCTTCTAACTGCGGGAACTTACATTGGCTCTCCAAAAATGAAGTACTTTTTGTGACTTTTTCCATTTTTAAGTTTTGCCTCGGAGAATTCCCTACATTTTACCAGTGTAAAATGTCCTAGCTTTGAAGATTATCTCTTTAGAAATTAAATAGCTTGAATACTGATAAAACACTTCATATGTATGTATAATCAGCAACCAAAACAAAATTTCAGTATCTCTATAAAATTGCTTAAGGATTGTTCTGGGTACCCGGCTGACTGACCGTATTTCAAACAGTAGGCTGTACGAAAAATGTGGTTCAATACCGCTCTGTAGGGCTAAAATGAAAGAAAGGTTGAGGTGGCTAGGGCACGTTGTGCGGATGAAGGGTGACAGATTGCCGAAGATTGTTCTTTTCGGCCAACCGTCTACGGCTAAACGGAAAGCAGGTCGTCCTTGTCTTGGGCGGGAGGACGTCATAAAGAAAGATATAAAAAAATAGGAACTTCGTGGGAGTAGTAAATAGGGAGACTTTGAATAGATTGGGATGGAGGAGGAGCGTGCGTAGCTATGTTGGCCTCAGGCGGCTTGGTGCCACGGTGAGTTGTTAGTAGTAGTAGTAGTAGTAACAAAATTTTGGGAAATAGCACTGAAATCCTGGTTTCAAAACAGGGGGTCTAGTTTTTTTCTAGAGTTTAGTTAATTACTATTACTACTACTAACAGCTCACTACAGCACCAGGCCTCCTGAGGCCAACACAGCTATACACGCTCCTCTCCAATCCCAATCTATTCAATGCTTCCATCTTTACACTATCCCAAGAAGTTCCCTTTCCCCTTAAATCTTCCCATATAATATCCTCCCACCTCATTCGGGGACGTCCTGCTTTTCGTTTGGCACTAAACGCATTGCCGACAAGGACAATCGTTTGTAACCTGTTATCCTTCAGCCACGTGTCCTAGCCATGTCATCTTTTCTCTCATTATAGCCCTAAAAAATGGGAGTGAACCACATTTTCAGTACAGCTTACTGATTGAGATACGGTCCGTCAGTCAGGTACCCAAAACAACCCCTAGGCTATTAGTAGAATGTAAGGTACTATTTCTATGGAAGCTATAGCAAATACCATGTTATTCTATGGAAGCTATAGCAATTTGAAATATCATATGGAATTCTATGGAAGCTCTACACCTTTTCAAAGAGAGTCAGTACTCCCTTATCATATGGAATTTGGGTGAAGCTATATACTTTGCTTACACCCCCGTACCAAACAGGTTCTTCTAGTAGTCCTATTCTACAGGTCATCACACTCTTTCAAAGAGAGTGAGTATCCTCTCACATAGCCTTATACTTCTACGACTTTATGGCGCAATTTCAAAGTTCAATGTCTTTTTGGTGATAAATCCCAAACCAGCACGTCTTGTTTCGTTGTTATGCAATTATTTTTGTATATATTCATGTTTCATATTTGATTCTCAATCAGTTTTGAATAGTTTATATTCGAGATTACAGGCATTTTTTGTAAAAAGCATTTACATAGAAAAATGGATAATTCTAAGCAATTTTAAAAAAAGGGTAAGGAAAAAGGGGTAATGGGATATGCGAGCATTTGCAAAAAAGGGGTAATTAATGTTGAAAAGGGTAATTACTTCTTTAGTTTACGAGATTTGCGAATTTTTTGCGAAAAGATATTTGCGTAAAGGTATTGCGATGGTTAAGAATAGGTCATTACACCTTTTTGCCAAGAGGAACGAGTATAATACATGTTTATTTATTTTTTTTAACTGGTATTTTTTCAATGAAGTCCATAGCACTTTGCAGAAACCCGTGAATGTAGGACCGAAAGTCCAATTACTAATCAAGCTAGTGTGACCGCCATTTTTTGATCTGGTTAAGTGGGTATAATCTGGTTTGGTTTGCTATTGCGAGAGGACTCAAGCGATTTCTTTCTTACGGGGTTTCAGTTATACAGGGGCTCAGTTACATGGGGTCGGTGGTCGTTATAATACACCAGTTCTATTTGAACAGTGTTGTGAGATCCCCTACCACACCCCCAAAGGACTCCGACCCCCCCCCCCCCCATCCCAACCCGTGTATTAGCGAAGTTACTCTGTGGTCGTTATAATACACAAGCTTTAGTTTACGAGATTTGGGGGCTTGAGTTGCACGAGAGTTCAGTTACATACGGATTCAGTTACACGGGGGTTTAGTTAAATTTTCGTCTGAAAAATAGGAGTTCACACTTAAAAAAGTTCTATTAAGAGCTATTTTTATGGAAATGGTTCATTTTTGAACCGAAACTATGCTTTTCTGACTGAAGATATACATTATAATCAGAGAAATTGTTTAAAAATACGCTAAAAGGTGATTCCCATGAAGCTATTGTAGTTTTCTATAAAAAATGAATGATTTTCAAAATCAAAGAAAATGGCCCCATCTTTAACAAATATAGCCTTAGCTAGTTAAAACTGCGCATAAATTCTTGATTTTCAATCTAACTTAACTTGTAGGAATAGGACTTCATTCAAACAAGTAAATCAGCTTTATTTAAAGTATATTAGTGCACAAAAAGACTATTATTTTTCCTTGTTCTTCCCTCCAGGTGCTAACGTCTCCATCTCGCTTTCAGTTAGTTTTCTTCTAAGTATACAATAGTAACGATTACGCCATAGCCATCATGTGTTATGTAATCATCATCATCCAATCTAGGCTCCCGATCTAAAAAAAAACAAAAACAATTCAAAATAGAACTAGATCTTAACTAACAATTGTTAGTGGTAGTGTTACAATTGTTACCATGTAGAACTACAGAATGATTTAAAACTGTATTAAAAGTTCAGAAACACACACGGAGGTTTAGTTAAATGGGGTCAAGTTGCATGGGGGTTCAGTA
>JAQQPU010011777.1:17112-27247 GCA_029168905.1 Artemia sp. Kazakhstan ARC1039
TATGTTTAAATAAATAACATTTTAATAAAATATCTCATGAATAATTTTCCGTGCTAAATGAGCCAGACGTTGAAAACGCACAAAATACTAAAGAACAACTATAAAAATACAGGCATGAGAAAGTTTACAAATATGTGATATGCAAATATGCACATACATTCAGAAAAAAAAATTAAACTGAAAGGCTTACATTCCGTCATCAGCACCGCTAACTATTTTCTCGTTTTGGGACGTGATGTCCAAGGCAGATATACCAGCGTCATGCTCAATCGCAGAAGCAAGACAGCTGAAGTTCCAGCCATCTATCTTATTTATTTTTATTACAGAAACAGACCCATCATCTAATCCTACAATGACCTAAAACAGAAAAGAGACAATTATTTGTGCCGAATACACTAGAACAAAAAAATCTATTTCAAAACAACGCTTTTAAGAGCTGTTTTCTACTTTCGTCGCGAAATATTGATAAGTTTTTCATAGATGACTCGCCAAGAAATTTTGGATTATTTTGTACTTAAAAGAAAAACCACTTAAAAATACCAGATCCCGCGCGTCTCCCCTTTACGTCGTCGCTAATTTGAAATGCTTATATATCTTAAAAGCGGGGGATTCTGCTCCTCCTATGACTGGTCTGAAGTTCTAAGGCAAAATCAAAATGGCAAATTTCGCAAATGGGGCAGCGGTAACAATCTTCACATGTTTAACCTGACAGAAATAGGTTATATACACAAATAGGGGCATACTACTGCTATTTCCAATCACTACACAGCTCCGTCCTACGCAGCGTCTGGCCATAAGACAAGACATTTCACGAAACACATTGCCAAGATTGGACGAAATGAAGGTAAATAACATTACATAAACAGACGAAGGAGATTCATCATTCTGGGTGGAGGTTGAGTGAAAGAGAATAGTGTGTGTAAAACTGGATTTCGTCCATACCCGCCATCTCCAAACAGTACAGGGGCCCAAACTTCTTCTAGCCAAAATAGATTATGTCTTATAATTTGGCACATAATTTTGTATACTATCAACAAACACTGGCTAGCAAACCAGAATGGAGGCTACGGGAGCGTACGGGAAGCTCTTACCACCGGGAGAGCCTTCACTAGGAGGTCCCGTGATTCTGATAGAGTATATCACATCATGCTTCAAAAAGGGAGGGAAAGATTATCAGCCGGTTATATTGGGATTGCTAAGAAAAGTCTCATTCTAGCCCATATTCCCTGGCATGACTAAAAGCAAGAGATGTTTCTATACCCATGCCGGGGAAAACAAATATTCAAATCCCAAGCCAGCAAGGCGATCATACCAACATCCTTTCAGTTTGAATTTAGTGGTTCAATTGATAAATTAGTCGTAGACTAGCAGTCTAGGGACCAAGAACTTGATGTCTGAATTTTATTATTTCTTTAATTTCTAACATGGATGCTCCATAGAAACATCAGTATACAAACTGGTGTTACCCATAGAGCAAACTCTTGGAATTGAGGAGTATGCGTTAGGCATGTTTCTAGACATTGAAGGTACGTTTGACAATGCTAATTTCGAATCCATAGGAAAATTCATGGAAGAGTGGATGATTGACAAATCTATACAGAAGTGATATTCCCACATACCCAGGATTCAGAAAGTAGCCCTAGAATTAAAGGCAGTGAAGTATTCAGACTATTGTAAATGGTTGCATTCAAGAAAGAGTAAATTCTCCATGTATTTGGAATCTCGTCATCATGGGCGCCGGCAAGGGTGGGGGGCTGTCCCCCTGCGCTGATGAGCTTCATGAGCAGATATATGAAGCCACTATAATCATAAATGTTCCCCTGAACGGAATGCTGGAAATTTTTGTATTTTCCTCCTGAAAGGATATGTTTTTTTTGTTTTATTATCTTTTATCTATTTTTCCAGGAGTAATTGTATTTATCTAGTTGTCGCTTCGAAAAAGATTAATTTTTTACAGTTACGAAGTATAAAGGTGTCAAAAATATTGGTTTTTGGTATTCAAAATTAAATTAAAAATTTTTATTTGAATTTATTAATCTTAGTTTTAATATTTTATTTTGAACAAACTACTTTGATTATGTGTTACTTTTTATAAACAAATGAGTCTAAAGGCATCAAATATTTTGGTGTTTGATAACCAAGTTCAAAACTGTCGATATTATAAAAAAATATCCGTCCAACGCTTCGGCATTGCTCAACAGAACTTGATGCTGGGAGTTTATATCTTAGTTTTTGCAAGTAGTCTATTGTTTTGTTTAATTTTTTTAATTAATTACTTTTTCGATTTTATATACTTTTATTTAATTTACATACTTTTTTCACTGCTTTTAGAAAAATGGTTGTAAGCTTCATTAAATAAAAAAAAAAGTTTTTTCGACTGAAAGTAAGGAGCAACATTAAAACTTAAAACAAATAGAAATGATTACGCATATGGGTGAGGTTGCCCCCTCCTCAATACCTCGCTCTTCACGCTACAGTTTTTCGGCACTTTAAAAAAAAAGTTACTTATTGTTCTAATTAAACGACCTTTGTGTTTCAGGAGTTGTTTTTAAGGAATTGGCACAAAATTTAGGGGGCAAGTGGGTACGTTGGGACAAGGGTACGTTGAGACATGTGTACTTCCGACAGAAAATATGGGATAAAAAAAAGTTGTCTAGACGCATCGCGTTTGCCATCTATCGCTAAAACCGTGGAAAAAATAGTGGTTTTTAGACAACATTTTTTTCATAGTAGGCCATTGAAGTGAAAAGTTTTTCTGTGTATTTTGAAAAAAAAAAAAATTCAGTGTGCGAGATTTTGAAGTAATTTAAGGTAAATTCAATTGGGGAAAAGCATTAGTTCAGTTTGGGAAAAGCATTAGTTAAGTTGGAATTGATCAATTTCGTGGCTTTCCTCCTACACCAGAGAAACAGTCTATTGCATGTGAGGATGATTTGCCAGAGACTGATGGAGTTGTGGGTGACTTGCCTTGCCGATTTCAAAATTTATCCAGGTCCTTGCTTGTTCAACCAGAAGATATAGCTCCACTACCAAATGCAGAAGCTGCAAATCGGAAGGGAGGCACAGAAAATCTGTTCAGTCAAAGGTAACAAAGGTATAATATCCACACCGGTGAAAGATGCTATTCATGCTGCAGAATCTGAAAGGAGATAGAAAAAAGAAAGGAAGGAGTCAAAATTGAAAGAGAAAAAGCGTTGTACAAAAAGCCAAAACACAAACCAAAAGAAAGGCATGACCAAAAAAAAAAAATACTTGACATCAGTGACAAAAGTGAAATGGAGCAGGATGTTGTTTGTGACGATAACTGGGAAGATTCTTTCGGATCTGAAGACCTAAGGGTTGCTATGGAGCAAAACAAAACAGATGCGATAAAACCTGGTGATGTTGTTTTGGTGCATTTCAAAGGCGAGAATGGTTCAAAATTGTATACTGTTGAGGTCCTAGATGAGCTAGGTGATGGTTACTTTGTCAACTTCCTGAAAAGACAACTCCTATCATGGAAGTTTTTATTCCCCAGTGAAAGAGAAGAGGCCTTTGTGGATGCCGGAGAGGTCAAATTGTGTCTTCCAGTTCCTAGGCTCTATGGTGGGACTGAATGCGTTTCAAAGATGATTATTTTTTAGATTGATCTATCTACATATGCGGTTGAATGAGAGAAACTGGCAAAATTATGTTGTTGTAGTTCCTAGCTTCGTGACTTGAAACTGAAAAGTTTCTATGATTTGTATTTTTCTTAATAACTGAAAACAAACTTTTATTTAAAACTACGTCCCAGAGTACCATGCAACTGTCCCATAGTACCCAGCTCATGGGTACTCCGGGGCAAAATCAGTGCATTCAGAAAACAAACGGGCTCAACCTCTGTTATAAACTTTAAAAAATGAAAACATTACATTCAAATGGCAAATGATTAGGCTACGGAGAGCCGGTTATTTCTGTAAAATCGAGTCAAAAAAGCCTGAGATATACATCTTGAAGCTGAACATGTCCCAGGGTACCCACTTCTACCCAACTTTAGCGTAAAGAACAAGGGGTTGAGGAGGGGACAACCCCCTCATATACGTAATAATTTCTGTTCGTTTAAGTTTTACTGTTGCTCCTTACTTTCAGTTCAAAAAACTCGTTTTTTATTTAATTTCTGATCGTTGTTTTTAATAACGCCAGGATACCTGGCTCCACCTCCACGGAAAAATTTCCCTCCTCACAGAAATATTCTCTGGGCAATTCAATTCTGGCAAAAATTCACCCCGGACAATTACCCTTAACATCTCCACGCCTAAAATTGAATCGGTAAAGAAAAAGCAAGACATGTAAAGAAATTTCGTAAAGGAATTCTGGCAAATTCACCAAGTGTAAAATTTCCCAGAAAAGTTCACCCCCTGGAAACTTCCCTCTCCATGGAAAATTCTCTCCGTGTAAAATCCCCCCATCAGAAAATTTTCCCGCCTCCCCACCTGAAAAATGTATGCATATTCCCAATAACAAATAAAACAATGGGTAAATTTTATAACTTAAAAACTTTTCCCCAGGGGCTGTAGTAGGTCATTTTATCTCTAAAGACATAGTTATTGGGCCTTTCAACTAAGCTGAAGAAAAAAGCTATCTCAAAATTTTGATCGGACAATTTTTTTGGGGGAAAAGGTGGAGTGGGAGGAGGCCTAGTTGCCCTCCAATTATTTTGACATATCCCTATTTGGAACTCTTATTGATTTCGTAATTATTTTGATCACCTAAAAAGGGCACTAGAACCTTTCATTTTCAATAGAATGAGCCCTCTCTCGACGGCCTAGGCCCACTGGGTCGATACAATCACCCCTGAAAAAAAAAACAACAAACAAATAAACACGCATATTTCCTCTTGCAAAAATTACGAAATTGAGGCGACCCACCACAATGTTAAGCGATTTCCGGTCCTAGCGGTCGCAGAGAGACGGCGGTGATCGCATTTTGTAGCCTAAGCTCAAACTAAGAAACATGCAAAATTTCACCCCCCCCCCTTCCAAATTTATCTTCATGGGGGAAAGTGGGCCGGAAGTTTCGACCCTCCCACCAGAGCCCCCCTTTAACGTTGTCCGATCGGGCTGAAATTTAGAAAATAAGCTTTCCTAGGGCCTGAGAGCTTATCCTCAAAATTTCAGCTCAACCCGATCACTCCTTCCCTGTTTTCCAAAAACCAAATATAGCCACTTAATGTTCATCAAACTATTTTTTTTAATCAGCCACGCCTACAGGCCATATTTGGCAACGGATCCAGGTGAATGAAGACTCATTCGAACCGGAATTTGACCTGTTAGGGCCTTTTGATATTTTCAGACCGAAAAAATTATCCCCCGAATCTACATTTACGAAAAACCTCGTTTTCCTACAAGAGCCCATGTTAATTTTTGAAATTCTTAAAAGCATAGTATTTCATTATTGAATTAGATCAAAATAGTCCTCTTAACCTGACGAGACCGACTGCAAGCTTCCAAAAATTCCAGCTGTTTCCCAGAAGTTTTTTTTTGTCCAAAAACGAAAATCTTACTTTGTATTTGCTTGCGTCGAAAATAGATTGCAGAGACTAAAAATAATTTAACAAGAGTCTCTGATAGTACAGTGGTCACTATTCCTGTCTGTCATGCGGAAGACCCGGGTTCGAAGACTGCCGGAAGACTGCCGCCCCCCAAACCCCCCCCCCATTTTCCAGCCTCTTTTGTTAAGATTTTTATTTTGGGGGTCTGCCGCCCCCTCAACCCCCGCTTTTTCCCTTGCAAAGAAATGCTTTGCAACACGAACGAAGTCTGCTTGAATTTTTTACCGTAAGAACATCCTATTGCATCTCTGATTAGAAACAGTACTGAGCCTGTTTGCTGGATTTTTTTTTACAGGAGATTTTTCCCTAACCGATAACAAGCTATAAAGTGATGAACTTAACAATTTTGAACAGAAAAAACAGGGAACAGAAGAAGGGCTCAGCATAAACAAGCAGTTTAGGTTCAGGTGGGTTCAGGTTCATCTATTTTTCCTTCATACATAATCACACTGAATACATAAAAATACCTGGCACAGAGACAAGTTTGTAGTTATAACTGTAACAGACCGAGTTGTCATTGCAAAATTCTCTGAAGATTTAAAAAAAATGCCATTGAAACAGTTTCATTCGTGTTGGTACGACCAACTGATTGCAGGCTACAGGACTTAAAAAACCTTAACAAAAGAGGCTGCAAAAGCGGGGGGCTTGGGGGCGGTAGCCCCCCAACTGTACCTCCTAATCCCTGTACGTTTTAAGGTTCGAACTTGTGACTCAGCCTCTTGAACTCTTTAGAAAACGTAGTTTTTTCAATAATTGTAGATAGGGGCTTGAAGCTTCTACAGTAGCGTTCTTTGACACCCTGAATCTGATGGTGTAATTTTCATTAAAATTATATGACTTCGAGGGGGTCTTTCCCCCTTTTTTAGAAAATCAGAAAATTTTTCTCAGGGTCGTAGCTTTTGATGGCTAAAACTAAACTTAATGAAGCTTATATATTTGGAATAAGCACAATAAGCCAATTCTTTTGATATATCAATTGGTATAAAAATTCAGTTTTTTAGATTTTCAGTTACTATTGAGCTGGGTCGCTCCGTACTTACAGTTCATTATCACGAACTCTATGATTACCCATCAAAATCCGAACAGAGATCATTGAAATATTGATCGTTTTTTCTGCGTTACCAAAAGTACTGTCTTCATAAAACTTTACAGTTTCATGAAATGTAATTAAACAAATGGAAAAGGGTTTTCAACTAAAGTAAGGAGTAGTTTAAAACTTAAAACAAATATAAATTACTCTGTATATAAGGGGGACTGTCCCCTTCTCAACATCTTGCTCATTAAACAAAAGTATTTTTAGGGCTTAGAAAAATCTTATGTTTCCAATTGCAAATTTTCTGAAAAAATTTGGAAAAAAGCCAAACTTCACGGTAAAGAGTAAAGAGCTAAGGAGGAGACAGTCCCCTGGTTAATTGCTTCTAAAATGTGTAAATCAATAATTGTACGTGCATTAGTACCGCCCTACATTTAAATTTTCATTTTAAATTTAGGATAAAATTTGAATATACTTAAGAAATTGGCGATGAATAGTAATTTTGGTAAAAAAGATCCTTGTTAATATTACTACAAGAGAATTTCGGTTGGATCACCCTTGGGAAACAACCCTTGGGAAACAACAAAACAAATAAACATGCATCGACGATGTTTCTTCTGAAAAAAAAAGAAACCGAAATTCCACATTTGGAAGATTGGAGCTTGAAACCTCTACAGTAAGGTTCACTGATATGATGTATCTAATAAAGATATTTTCAATAAGATAGCTTGCTTTTTAGGGGGGGGGGAGCATAGTTTGTTTAATTTTTCATGCAATTTAATTGCTCTTTTTATTTGAGTTTTTTCCTAAAAGTATTTAAAAATAAACTTATTCCTACGAAAAAAAATCTCCTGAAATATATTCCCTGTCACCAAACCACCACTGATATTTTGGCGTTTGGTCCTCCCCCTTGGAAAATTTTCTGCCGGCACCCTTGCTCGTCCTGAATAGTCTTTGAAGTCTACTAGAGTAGCATTCCAGGTACGCTCAAGCTTTTGCTTAAAATCTAGTATCTCTTCTAAGAGTTTAACATTTGAAGACCCTTATTAGACTGTAACAGCATATTCTTGATAAAATTTATATATGGTTACATAATAAAAACTGTTATTTACTCCTGAAAAGAATGAAATAGTATGTGTTCACAAATAAGCAAAAATGGAAAATTCCCATTACACGGAAAATTTATAGTCTTTTTTAACATCACTAAAAAACAAAGGCAATATCTGTGGATTGATTAAGATCATCAGTGGAGCAGGAAAGCTCCCTCGGTAGAGAAAGCACGGTAAGCCACAGCTTCCCTAATCCAAAACCAAAACAATGGTGGTACAAAAAAAAATGAGGTTTAGCGCCAGACAAGATTATGTATCTATTTAAGCCGATGCTTCGAGAAATTCTACCATATGGTGTAGCGGTCATGGCTAATTCGACTTAAGTTATAAGCCTCAAGACCCCTTCAATCAAGACACAAAGGCTAACCTGGCTAATGATCACATAAGCATATTCATGGTAAATTATATTCTGCAAAGTATATTATTTACATAACGTTTCTGGAGCTAAATGTAGGACTTACCCCTATAGAAAATTTTCAAGAGGAAGAAGGAATAAAAAGGGCTAACAGAGTAGATTGCAGATGAATGGGCTCAGAAACAGCAGATGCAAAATGAGAAATCAAAAGCCATAAAGACATTTATAATTCATTACTGTTTAGACATGGGGAGCTGCAGATCCTCAAGGATAATATTGTCCAATAGGCAAAACTTGAAAGTCAATTTGGCTTGAAGAAATTAAAATAAATAGCCAGTCAAACTTAAAACGAATAAAAATTACCCCAAATAAGAGTAGGTTACCGTCCCTAAACTTTCTAAAGGCAGTAGCGTCATTTGTGTTTATTGAAAGCGATTTGTACTTCAAGCAGTGTGTTTTTTTGATTTGTCATAACATCAAAGGAATAATAAGGACATGCTACAAAGGAATAATATCAAAAGGCTTATCAAGGTTTATAAATACGAGTCCTTCTACTTCCCTCCCTCCAAAAATCTTTAATTGGCTCGAGAGGCATTTAAATTTTATTAAAAACAATATATATTTTGAACATTGTGGTTTTGTTAATGGAAGCATAAAAAAAAAACAAAAAAAAAAAAACATAAGTAGTCAAGACGACACGAAACAACTAATGAAAGTAGGCTAATTGTTTAATATATAATAACATTTATTCCTTATAATCTCAGCAAGTTTTAATTTTTCGAAGTAATAATTATAAAAAAAGAAGAAAATGTTGAAATATCTTTTGTTTTCAGTAAAGCGCAAATGAAGATTCAGAAGATTTACGAGACGGTAGCCCTACTCCGTTTAGGGTAATATCTGTTCGTTTTAAGTTTGACTGGATAAGTCATTTTAATTTCTGTTTGTTTTAGGGTTCATTTATTCATCTATATAAATGTCTTTTATCTTTATGTGTGACGTGATTATTTATTTTAATTTCTGTTTGTTTTGAGTTCCAATTATTCATTGATAGCTATTCATGTTCGTTTTAAGCACAGTTTATAGAATTATCAAGTAAATTTATCGCAGATCATTTCTGGTCTTCATTCTCGGTGCGAACAAAAAGCTCCTCCCACTTATTTCTGCATCAGCGGGTTAGTGTGTTTTCGTCCATCAATGAGAAATGGTTACAAAGGGCATTATTCGTAATTGCAAAAGCAGAAAAAAACTTGGTGAGCCAGCCAAGTGGTTTGCAAGTGTCCCATCTCACAGGTATGACTTAATTTATATATAAATTCTGACTTAATCTATTATTTACATACAGTGGACTCAACTGATGGCCTATGTAGGATTTTATAAAAAAAAAGGGGGTGGGGGTTGATGAAATTTGTGAAAATAAGGAATTTTTTCTTCTTCTAATAACTGGTGGAGTCGGTGTGATGGTTTCAGGGGCGGATCCAGGATTTTTTTAGGGGGGGGGCGCAAAATAGGTTGATCCGACTAACTTACGTTAGGAACAAGTTTAATTAATGCAAACTTGCGTTAATTAGGTAAATTACACTACTTTAGACTACTAAAGGGGGGCACCCCTCGCCCCCCCTGGATCCACCACTGGATGGTTTATCATTTTTTTTCACGTCGTGATGTTTATTTTCTACGATATTTATTTTCTAGATAAGACTACTTTCGTTTTCAATCTATGTTTTCGTATGAAATGGGTAGACCTTTCCTGAACTTTAAACAATAAACACCTCTATTTGAAAATCTTTGCACCTTGTGAATTTAGATAGCGATAAGGGTTCCTGATTGAGACCAATTTTAGGACTTGGGTTCTAATTATTGGTTGCTGTGGTAAAAGTTGCCACAATAGCCCTATCCAAGAAAATACCAAACGTCTGTTAAGAAGTATTTTTCGTAAAATTCTTAGGGAACTTTCAGAAAATTTATTTCTACTGATCTTAAGTTTAATATGGCCTTTACTTTTCTTTAAAAAAAACTTTCTTTTTCGTAAAGTTTTCGTAGTATATATATATATATATATATATATA
>JAQQPU010011778.1:6166-27245 GCA_029168905.1 Artemia sp. Kazakhstan ARC1039
GTGAATTTTTATAAAAATGATCTTATAATAACAGAACCACCCCCCCCCCCCAAAAAAAAATAGAGAAAAGAGACAAAAAGACAAAAAGAAAATCATAAATGGCTTATATATTCGACCAAATGTTTAAAGATGGAAGCGACTGACAACACTATTTTCAAAATATTAATTTTAATTTTTTATGATTTGGTCGCAAAATTTTTTTGAATAAACAAGACCAGTACAAAGACCACTGACAATACGTGAATTTAAAGAAAGAGCTTAATACAGAAACAGAAAACAGATGAAAAAAAATAGAAAAAAAGACAAATTTATTAGAATACAATATCCCAAATTTTAACTTTAATAACAAAGGAAAGCTATTTGATGCGCAATAACATAAAATATAAACAATAAATCGGTACAACTCGTGAGTAGTTTATATATTTGAAAAAATGTTTGAAGTGAGATGTGACTGTCAATATTATTTTTAAAACTATCAAATTTAATTTTTAATGATTTGTTCGCAAATTTTTGTTAAGTTAAACCAGACAACTGCAAAGGCCGCTAACGACACATAAATTTTAAGAAAACATTTAGCACAGAAACAGAAAACAGATGAAAAAAAAAACACATTTCGAAGAATACAATATCCAAAATCTTCAATTTAATAACAAGAACAAGCACCCTTTCATGTGCTCTGAAGAATAGAAGAAGGAACATTTCGATGCAACTCGTAAATAACTCATATATTCGAAGCGACTGAAGTAAGAAGTGACTGACGCTCAGCGGCAGTTCTAGGCCTGGGCAGCTGCCCCTCCACAGTTTTTCTGAGATATGACATTAGTTTCCTTTTATTTTATATTTTTACACTTTTATTAAGGTGCATTCCCCCCCCCCCCCAGATTAGGAGGTCTAAAACCGTTATCCTCCTCCCTGAAAACATAAAATCATACCCCCCCCCCCCGCCATAAAAACTTCTCGAAATTTTCAACTCGATCCCCAATCCTTAAGACAAGCAGAGTATACTTCTCAAACTACGTATAAGATACTCCCTTGCCATCAGACAAAACAAAATAAAAAAAGCAGAAAAAAGACATACTCCATGATTATCGGGAATCGACTGATTGTTTAAGTTATGAAAGACCTCAAGAGAACTTACTTTCCTTTAGGCTCCAGCTAGCTTCTGCGTCACAAATAATTTCACACAGACGTCATATTAGTTACAGACACTTACCAAAAAGATAGGTAGATGGTCCTTCCTCTTAATTGTCACCACAATCGTAATAATTTATACCCAGAATGAATTTGTTTGCTTTTTCGTTTCTTTGTTTTCTCAGAAATTTTTGAAGGAAACATTTCATCGCTATCACTCCTAAAGACCGTATTTGACATTTAAGACTTCTAAGATAATTGCTAAAAACTGCCTCCTAAAACTGTTCTTCTCAAAAAGATTCACAGAGAATGTAGATCAAGAGGATCAAAGTGTGATTGTGCCTCCCTTGCTGAACCTCCTAACCTAACCTCCCTTGCTGAACCTCCTAATATAACCTTCCTTGCTGAACGCAGTGAAGGTAGTGAGCTAGTTGCCTGACCATGTTGTTTCGACAAATAATGTAAAAGCTTTGTTTGGAACCTCTTTTTATGAAAGGTAGTATGTAGAGCCATAATATTTATGGCTTCAATACTAAATAATATTACCTCCCTTGCTGATGCTAGCTTAAGGAATGAATAGTTTAACAAACCATTTTCGACAAGTATCTTAGATGTATAAAAATATGAAACACAACCTTTCGCCCTAACTCAATATTAGTTATTATTGAAAGTGTTTTAAGTTGAGCATGAGCCCTGAGCCACCCCTCGGACTACCGGAAAAATATACAATGCTTTGTTTTTAAATGGGTCATTCCATGCAAGATCAACCAGACCAGGCCACTGATGATCTCATATTTTGGGAAATTAAAACAAATTTATCAGAACAAGCCATTCTAAAAATTTGTATTGCCCGGTTTGCCGTTCTTGTACCCTTGGTTCCCATTGATGAGATTCTTTTTTAACGAAAAACGGGTCATCGTTAGCAGATGCAGAAAACCGCGAAAGACATGGTCACACAGACATGGCTTGGTCATGGCATGGTCACACAGACATGGTTCACTACAGCGGTGAACCGCAAAAAATATTATGAGATATTTAAACAGCAAATGCATAGTAATAGGCTAAATCAAGTTCTAGAAGTCCTGAACAATATTCAAAGGGCTAACCTGTATTAACCCAGGCTAGTTATGCCTAATTAAAAACATAATGCTTATTTTATATGTTTATTTCCCAAAAAATATCCACCCAGGCGCTGAGGATTAAAACCTTGGATTAAAAAGACATGACGTTCTTGGTCAAATATTAATGGAAAACTTCTAGTAAACGTGATTAGTTTCTCAGTTACTTAAAATTTATGGTTCTGAATCTTTTCAAACCAGAATAAGGGATGCGATTTTCAACGGCTCAGGAGAAATTTTCAACACAGCTGTTCAACCTTTGTGACGCATTAACTTGCGGCAAAAAAGGAGGAATTTTGTTGGTTCACGCAAAACCGGCCGTTTTTGCGTGAATCACATCAAAGGGAACCCAGGGATAGTCTTATAATTTTGTTTTCTTTAATCGGTCTAATATTTTTTTTTGCAAATTTTGCTATTTATTACGGACAAACTTGTCAAAACATAAACTGCAGCGTTACTACTTGCATTTTGTTTTCAATTCTATTAATTTTATTAATTAATGCTACCAATTATGGTTTATTTGAATTAGACAGGACGACGTGTCAATTCAAAATAACAAGGACACAAAGATAAAAACAATTTTATCGTTTGGACCCATCTTAGGTCTATTCATACTTGAAAACAGCAATTTTCTCACATCAATCTTTTGGTTGTTTCAATTTAATAAAATTTCTGGTGCAGAACAACATTTTCGTCAGGATTGCCACGTTGAACCGTTAAAACAAATCAGCAGAACTATTTAGTTAAAATTGGCAACGCTTTCCGTCCGTAAAAATTCAAGCATTAACAATTTGTTTATTTCTAAAATTAATAGAAAAAAACTTTTTCCACAAATTGAGTTTAAAAAAAAAAAAGTAAAACACTCCATTTAACCAAAAATGAACAAAATTAGAATCAAATAATCTACCAAGCATACGACTACCACAAATCAGTATCAATAAATAAATAAAACTGAAAACAAACAGAAATTAAAATGAGTAGGGTTCTAAACCCCATGCTTTCTAAAAGCCAGAATATAATTTGTACTTTACTGAAACTGAAAAAAATTGTGCATTGTCAGTTTAATATACATATGCTGATATTTATTCATTAAAATCTTAATTAATTTTTGATTTCTTAAAGTTATAAAAGCGAAAACGTTTAAAAGAATTTTTTGAAATTTTTTTTTGAGGTTTTTGAAGAACAACCCTTTTTGAAGTTTTTAAACGCTTTCTATAAAAACCTTATATGCCCCCAGGGAATAACTTAAAACCCTCGTCCTTAGGGCTGTGGGGTGTTTGTCATCCTCAATGACCTAATTTCCAGAACTTTCAACTACGTTGAACAAAATTGTTGTCTCAAAATTTTGATTGGATGTGTTTTGGGAAATGATGGGAGTGAGAGGGGGTTAGTTACCCTCCAATCACTTTCGACTATTAAAAAGGGCACTATCCCTTTGAATTTCCAATTGAATGAGCCCTTTTGAAGTTTCTACGACAAAGCTTTCAATAAAAACCTTATATGCTCCCAGCGCATAGATTACAACCCTTGCTTTGAGGACTGTGGGGGGAGTGTCCTCCTCAAAGACATAATTTCTAGATCTTTTAACTACTTTGAACAAAATGGCTATCTCAAAATTTTAATTGGATGTGTTTGGGGAAATGGTGGGCGTGGAAGGGGTGTTAGTTGCCTTCCAATCACTTTCAACTATTAAAAACGGCACAAGCCATTCCAATTTCCAATCAAATGAGCCCTTTTTGAAGTTTCTACGACAACTCCTTCGATACGAAGTGCCCTGGTCTAAACCAAAAAATAAATAATACATTGTGCCAACATAGTTCTTTACTGAAGGAGCGCTACTGCGCTGCCTATGATAGCTACACTTTCAAAGGAAAGCTACGCATTCTTAAGCTGTCACATATTTGTAACATATTTTTTGTTTATTTGAACCCATGTCTTTTTTTTATTTCGCCCCAAGAACTTCCAAAAAGTAAATAACAGCGTATGGAGGTCTTTTTTGTTGAAAATCAAATTCCAAATTTTCCTGTTTTTTTCAGTTTTTCAGTTATGTTATTCAGCTTTTTCAGTCATTCGGTTATATTTTAAGTTGTTTGTAGTTTTCAATTAACCAATTGAAAGAGTCAGATCTCATTTTGTACTTTTGGGAACTTTTGGAAAAGACGTCGAGACAAAAACACTTACAAACCGAAGGATCTTCGTCTGAGTTGTCACCACAGTCATTAAAACTATCGCAAACTTCTGCTTCAGGAATGCATAGGAAATTCGAGCAGCGGAATTTACCAAGCGGACATGATAAAGTAGAACAGAGGGATTTCGCCTCGTCAGATCCATCTTGACAATCATTATCGCCGTCACAACGGAACAGCAAAGAGGTGCATTCTCCATTTTTGCACTGGAATTCGTCAGGAGAGCAAGTGGTATTACAATTCTGCTCGTCTGACCCGTCAGAACAATCTAGATCACCGTCACATCGCCACTCACTGAAAAAAAAAAAAAAATAAAAAACCGTTGAATAATCTTGATCGTCGTCAAATCACCACTCACTGGAAACAAATAAAATAATTACGTAAATAATCCCTACGACCAAACTAGCTATGCATCATAAAATCAAATTTTGTACCTAATTTGGCACCACCCTAATTTCGAAAAAAACAAAACAATCTAGATCACCATCATATAGCCATTCACTGAGAAAAACAACAACATAAAAACCCGTCTGAATAATCTTGATTGCTGTCACTTCACCACTCTCTGAGAACAAATAAAATAATTAAGTAAATAAAGAACACACTAGCTATGTATCACAAAATCAAATTTTTTTACCTAATTTGGTATCGCCTTAATTTCAGTAAAAAAAAAAAAAAAAAAACTACAGTAGAAAAAAATGAATTCCCCTTCCTTCCCCCCTTGTAACATTTCCCATGCTGTAAAATTTTCCCTGGAAACTCTCCTACCACTAAAATTCCCTCCAAGGAAAATAACAAGTATATCAAACAGTTCGCGGTAACGAACTGTAAGTAAGGAGCGACCAGGCTCAATGGTAACCGAAACTCTAGAAAACGGGATTTTGACACCAATAGATACATATAAGGAATCAAATTTTAATGCTGATTTTAAATATATAAGTTTCATCAAGTTTAATCCTACCCATCAAAAGTTACGCGCCTGAGAAAGTTTGGCTGATTTTTGAAAAAAAGGGGAAAAGAGCCACTAAAAATTTTAGAACCTTAATGAAAATCACACCATCATATTCAGCGTATCAGAGAACCCTACTGTAGAGGTTTCAAGCTCCTATCTACAAAAATGTGGAATTTTGCATTTTTTGCCAAAAGAAAGATCACGGATGTGTGTTTTTTTCCCCAGGGGTGATCGTATCGACCCAGTGGTCCTAGAATATCATAGGAGGGCTCATTGGAACGGCTATTAAAAGTTCTTGTGCCCTTTTTAAGTGACCAAAAAAATGGAGGGCAGCTAGGCCCTCTCCCACGCTCATTTTTTCCCAAAGTCACCCAATCAAAATTCTGAGATTCCCATTTTGTTCAACATGGTCGAAAATATGATAACTATGGTTTTTAGGATGACTTAGTCCCCCGAAATCTCCGGGGGAGGGCTGAAAGTTATGAACTTCACCCAATGTTAACATATAGCATTGGTTATTGGGAAATATATAGAAGTTTTCAGGAGTGATTTTTTCTGGTAGTGGGGGGGGGGGGGTCGGGGGTTATGTTGGAAGATCTTTCCATGAAGGAAGTTTTCATGGGGGAAGGGACATTGCTATGAAGGGGGCGCCGGACTTACCAGCATTATTTAAAAAAAGATACACAAATTAAATATAAAAAAAAGTTTTTCAACTGAGAGTAAGCAGCAACATCGAAACTTAAAACGAACATAAATTATTACATATATGATTGGGTTCATCCCCTAGTCAATACCTCGCTCTTTAAGCCAAAGATTTGTCAGTACTTTCATAAGAGCTATTTATTCTAAATAACGGCTTTTGTGATTAAGGGTCATTTTTAAAGAATTGGAACAAAATTTGAACTTCAGCTTAAAGCGCGAGGTATTGAATAGGGGGCGGACCCCCTAATATACGTATTACAAATATATGAATATAGAAGTTCGTTACGTAAGTTAATTCGTAAGTTACGTATATTCATTACTAATAAAAACGTTCGTAAATAAAATTAAAGAAGTTTCGAGAAAGCCATTTAACCAAATAAAAGTAAAATTAATATACAAATTTTGTTTTAATTATTCATGTACGGTGAGCCAAAATCAAAATCAGCATTAATTAAAAAAAGTTCAAAAATTAAATAAAAAAACAAGTTTTTTTTTAACTGAAGGAACGACGTTAAAACTTGAAACGAACAAAATTATTCCGTATATGGAAGGGACTGCCCCTCCTCAACGCCCCGCTCTTTACGCTAAATTTTGACTTTCTCACAACTCTATTTTTTTTAAACTATAAAAAACTTTAGCGTAAAGAGCGAGGCGTTGAGGAGGGGGCAGCCCCTTCTATATACGGAATAATTTCTGTTCGTTTTAAGTTTTAACGTCGTTCCTTACTTTCAGTTAAAAAAAACTTGTTTTTTATTTAATTTAAACAATAGACGAATTGCGTAATTTACAGCCCTTTCCCATGGGATTAGGCGGGGTATTTTCATCTCCAAAAGGTATGGTTAATGGATCTATAAGCTATACTGAATCAAATGGCTATCGCAAAAATTTTGATCGTATGTATTTAGGAAAAAAGGGGCATGGGAGGGGGGCTAGTTGCCCTCCAATCTTTCTGGTCACTTATAAAGAAGTAGGACTATTGGTTCGTTACTATGGCCCATACTACTACTAACAACTCGCCGCAGGACCAAGCTGACTGATGCCAACACAGCTACGAACACTACGCCTCCATCCCAATCTATCCAAAGACTCCTTCTTTACACCCCCCCCCCCCCCAGGAATTTCCCATTTCTCTTAAATCGTTCTTTGCGACACTCTCCAAACCGCGGACGACCAGCAAAATTTTTGTTTCTTGTTCACTCTTTACTTCCCTCAGAAAAACTTATTTTTGTTTCAATTATTTGGTCAAAAGATGTGTTTTAAATAAACGTTTTGCTAGAAATCACTAGGCGATTTGCTTTGACCACCTATATTTTATAATATTTCCTTATTTATTCTAGTTTCAGGGAGGGGGGGGGGGTAAGGAGATAATGACGAGTTACAGGAAGAGTGCCAGAAATAATCTCATGGAATTTAGCACGTTTCTTTAAGTCTTTTTCACAAGCTTCTACGATGTCGGCCCTTGTGTTTCAGGAGTCGCTCTCAAAGAATTGGGACAAAAAGTCAAATTTTAGCGTAAATAGCGAAGTATTGAGGATGGGGCAACCTCCCTCATATAGGCTGCGTAATTATTGTTGTCCATTTTAAATTTTAATGTTCCTCCGTACTTTAATGTAAAAAAACTTGTCTGTTCATGTAATTTCTGATAGTTTTTAAATATTGCCGGGAAAACCGGCTCCTCCTCCATGCAAAATCTCCCCCAGAGAAGGCCCCTTCATAGGAATTCCTCCCACGTAACCCCCACTCCTTTCTGGAATTTTCACCGGAAAATTTCCATTCTCACTGAAAATTACTCCCCCTCCCCCAATAAAAAAAAAATCTTGCGAACGGTTGTACCCGAAAAATTCATCTTAACACATTTTCGTTTGAAAAATACAGGGGCCGTTGAATTGGAGCAAAAAGCATTTTTAAAGCATTATAAAACTTTATCGTAAAAAGAGGGGGATATCTACAAAAATAATAAAGTCAAAACTATATTTTAATGAGAGATAAGAAGGGAGCAATTTTCAGTTTTTTGGATTGAAGATCTGCTTAATTTCTCATCTTCTATGGATCTGAAGCAATCCTGGCCTACAGTCTTTAAAACAACCTTGAATATAAGCATATGTTAATCCAACCTTTAGTACATTTTTAGAGTTTGGGACACTATTAGAGCAGGTTGCTCTTTTCTTACAGTTTGTTACAAATGTAAAGAAACAAAAATCAAAAAGTTAAAATTGCGTCGTATAAATACTTTTAATTGCGTCGTATAATTGCTTTATTTATTTAAATGACAAAATCGTCTTGCAAATCTAAAAAAATGTAAGAAAAATACTGACTCGGAAAGAAGAAAAAAAAAATTAACCTGAAAGGGAAACGGAAATTAATTTCCTTGCGACCCTTTCCTGAAGCCTATTGCTGACTCTAGGTGGGAGCACAGGGCTAGCTAAGCCTGGGAATTTCCAGGGCGTTGGTGGAGCTCCAGGCAATGAGGCTCGACCTTCCGTCCCTAGACAGCATAGGAAATCCGTCAGCGCACGTGTGTGGTGAAAGTGGTGTGTCGTCAAAGTGGTGAAAGGGTGTAAAAATCACTAAGCTTCACGCCGAGCAAGGTGATGGCTAACGCGCTCCGGGTGACTGCAAGAGTGGGGACCTAATGGTGAATTTTATCCCCAAGAAACGTCCAATAAAGATGATGAATGTGATACAGAGTAAAAGTTCGGCTACGGCATCCCCGGTTTTATGCAATGCGACGAGACTTACGCCCTTGTCGAAAAGTGGGCTAGCTAAAAATATGATGACGAATACGAAGCAGAGTAAAAGTTTGGCTATGGCATCCCCGGTTTTATGCGATGCGACAAGACTTGCGTCCTCGTCGAAAAGTGGGCTAGCTACCATTGTATCAAGAAGACAAGGCCTAAACTTTGGCTGCTGGAACCTATGCTCGATAAAGTGCCCCCAGACACAAGCTTTTATAGCTGAAGAATTTCATATTTATAACCTTGACATCTTGCGCATCTCTGAGACGAGGCTGAATGGACGTGGCATCTCTAACCTAGAAGCACCGTCTGGGAAAGTCATATTTTACAACTCAGGACCAACTGATGGCTCTGTTCTAGCAGGAGTAGGTTTCATATTGTCCCAAAAACAGCCATTGGGCTCCTCAAATAGGAGACAGTATCTAGCAGGATTGTATGGGCGAGATTTAAAGGCCAAAATAACAACATGACCGTCCTTAGCGTATATGCCCCAACCAGAGATGCGCCTGAACACCTAAAAGATTAGTTTTACAGCGAAATTCAGATAGTCATTGACAGGACCCCCCGAAAAGATATACTCGTGATTGGAGGCGATTTTAATGCAAGGGTTGGTGGTAGGCTGAATGACTCCGAACAGGCGATTGGCAATCATAGCCTTCTGTGAAAGGTGCTCTAATGGAAACAGACTGCTCCTGTTCGCAATGCAGATCAATCTTGCTGTTGCTAATACTTGGTTTAGACACAAGCCCTGCTTAGAATCCCGCGATGGAAGAACGAAAGCTCAAATTGATTACCAGCTTATATCTCGAAGGTGGAAGACCATGATGTTAGACTCAAGGTTGCACAGAGGTGCTGACACAGGACTAAAAATGGATCCGACCACTTCTTTCCAAAGACCAGGCGAAGGTACAGACTCAGTACAAAAAAGGCGCCCATGCCAAGTCAGAAAACAGATGTATCTAAATTGAAAATAGATAGATTCCGAGAATCCTTTGTCCTTGAGCTTTCCAACCACTTTGCCACCCTACAAGACGACGCCAAAGGTATTAATCAGGATTCCAACTCATGAGGATGCCCCGCTTCTAAGATAGAGAGAAAATGGAGTAAGTTCAAAGGCCACGTGACGGAAACCGCAACAAACATCCTCGGAGCTGTAAAACAAAAAAACAAAAAATGGATCTCTGAGAAAACACTTAAACTCTCTGCAATGAAGAAGGAAATACCCAGCCAAAAGTCCGCTGCATATAAATCGCTACGCCAGGAATGCCATAAGTCTTCTAGAGCCGACAGAAAGGCCTACTGGTCAAATTTGGCCAATGAGATGGAAAAAGCCGCCTCACGAAATGATACAAGGACACTTTACCAGATTCTTGGAGAATGTACCGGGAAGAAAAAGCAATCTACCACCCCTCTGCTTAAAACGAAAGACACACTTCCAAGAATTGCGAAGACCAGGAATTACTAGCAGCAAAAACCAATACCCATAGCCTCACCCAACCCGTTAAAAACCATTCTTATGAAAATGTGTCCACGGAACCACCTACTAGAGAGAAAGTAGGCGAGACAATTAAAATCCCAAAAAACCCCAAAAGTCACAACAGATGGCACCCCTGCTGAGCTGCTGAAAGCTCTATGTGAGTCGGCCGCAGATGAGCTCCATGAACTTGTTACGGATGTATGGAATAATAAATACATTCTCGATGAGTGGAAGACATCGATAATTGTCCCTATCTTCAAAAAAAGAGACCGAATGGAATGTAAAAACTACCCAGGGCATATCCCTCATCCCGATTGCTGCAAAGATATTCACAATAATACTTCTAAATAGGTTCCGAGACACTAGAGATTCCCGAACGCGACCCAACCAAGCAGGATTTAGACCGAGCATGGGCTGCTGTGATCAAATTTTTAGCTCAAGACAGGTCCTAGAACATCGCTTCAAACACCAGTAGGGGACAATCCAAATCTTTATCGATTTCATCACGGCTTTTGACTCGGTCAATCGGGACGCCATATGGGTCACAATGAGGGAGGACGGAGTCCCTGAGAAGATCATCAGACTACTGAAGGCATACTACTATGGAACCAAGACCCAAGTTAGAGTTGATAGTGAGCTTCTGGATGTGGTTCTGATTGAGGAGAGTGTATGTCGAGGATGCGTTCTGTCACCGATCTTATTCGACTTCGTCATTGATCGGATTCTCGTGGCCCTTAACAAGTATAAAGGTGTGGAAGTAAGCCCGTCCTTCTCTGTCACGGATCTTGATTACGCTGATGATGTAGACATACTTGTTGAGTCTGTTACAGACGCCCAGGCCATAATTAATGAAGTCGCAAGCAGAGAGCTTCTGACTGGCCTCAAAATAAGTCTACCAAAGGCGAAAACGATGCGGACAAATGGGATGGATGACACCCCTGTGACCCTAAATGGTAGTCAAATCGAGGACGTTCAGTCGTTTAAATACCTTGGCTCAATGATAAATACAACTGGGGAATCATCAGAGGAGATTCGGAATCACATATCCTCAGCATGGAACGTCTTTCGGCAGCTAAAGAGCTCGCTTTGGAAGCGTAGCAAAATCTCTCCACGCACAAAGCTCCGAGTCTACGAGGCTATGGTACTCTGTTCTTCTATATGGGTGTGAGACTTGGTTGCTGAAAGCAGCGGAAGCGTAAAACTTGGACGTTTTCCATCACAAGTGCCTGCTATGTATACTAGACTTTCGCCTCTCAGACAGAGTCTCGAACGAAGAGGTCAGGAGAAGAGGTGAGGATCGCTCACTTGTCTCTCATGTTGTAAAAATGAAGCGTCTGAGGTGGTTTGGCCACACCATGCGGATATCAGAAGAGCATATTACCAAAAAATGCCTCAAATGCCTTCCACTACCAGTATGGAAGAAGAAAGCAGGAGGACAGAAGAAAACATGGGTTGCAAAAGTCAAGGCTGACCTAGAGTCTATCGGGGATTTCCAAAAATTTGGGCGACGCTGGGATCGTCACTGGCTTGAAATTATGGAGCCTGTCGCCCTCGAGCGAAATCTCTGGAAAGAAACATGCCTCGTCTGCTGGGCGCCACGATGAGCCTGGATGCGGCTTGAACATGCAACAAGTACAAGTAAGTAATTTCCTTGCGACACGCAGAGTTGAACCAGGAACCCTTTAATTAAGAGGCACAGTTCTTTCCACCCCGCTGTCAGAAGGTATCCGAAAATTGGATTTTCCTAGAATACTGTGAACATACTTTTGATAAAAGGGTTACTAATGGATGATGCATAGCCACTTCTTGTTTTACAGTAGATTTGATGATCCATTTAAATTAACGGAAAACAAAACATGAAAAAGAAATATCACGATATAGCACAGCAGTCAGATGGAAAATAAGAAAGATACAATTTGGTTCCCGATGGAATTTTTACAAAATTAATATTTGGAATATTTCACTTCTGATAACGTAAAAATTGAAGTTGGGGAAAAATTGAAATCTTATCAAGTAAGGGTAAACAGGGCCAAAACCAAATTTAAGTTACACTTGCGGACAACATCAAAACTTAGACCAAGATTACTTACAAAATTAGCTTTTTTTGCAAATTTGTGTTAAGACCATTTACAGATGAATGGTTCTTGCAAAAGTTGATAAAAACCATAAAAATCGATGATTTTTAATTCATCTTATATTTTCCAGATAATTTGCCTATAATTTAATTTCAATTAAAGTTTTTAGTCCCCCTTAAGTGTCATCTCCCCCTTAAAAAGCTTCCTACACTCATCTTTGATAAAGCATGTACACTAGGGATATTGCACCCTCCTAAAATTTTGAAATATTATTTACTTTTTTTTTATAATTAATCTGCTTTTCATCTGAATCATCTCATTTTCAAATCACTTCATAAAATTTTTTGAAGTAATAAACATAAAAGTTACATACAATTTTGGTAAATATCTAGATTAACAGAGTATTCGGATAGCTAAGAAACAAACTTACCTCTAGAATCAGAATTCCATCCTAAATCCAAATATGGCGTTTATTTTTATAAAAAAAATTCGATTTCAACCTAACCTATCCTATTTTTTCCTACCTTACCCTAATACATAGCCCATATTATATATTTCCCACGCATTAATTGATTCTCGATTTTGTCACCGTTGATTCAATTAAGGTAAACCAGTTTTAACAAGAATGATGCTAACACAGATATATAAGCCGTACCTAAAATAACAGAAAAAGGTATCATCTTTGAGGGTTGGTAAAGGGCTTAAAATTGAATTTGCGATCGAAATGAATGTCATATTTGGATTCAAGTTGAAATTCTGACTCTATAGGTAAGTTTGTTTCTTAGATATATGAATACTCCATTAATCTATATATTTATCAAATTTTATATATCGCTCGTTTTTCACTCTCTAGTGAAAGCTAAAAAAACAAATTTGAGCAAAACAAATGTTCGTGATAAAAATCCATACATTTCTGTATCAGCAATTTTTAAGACCATACAGTTGCCGGGCTTACTATATTTTTGCCTTAGCTAATGAGACTCATCTGACCCAGGTCTATCAGGAAGTAGACTTGAACATTCGCGAAAACATCAGATTTTTTTCTTTAAAAAAGTATATAATGTTTTTGCATGTTATGTCGGGGTGATACATTTCTAAAAATATTGCTCAATTTTGGATATCTTATGGCAAATTGAATAAATTTTACGCAGCCAGATTTAAAGTATTTTAGCTTTGAACTGAAAGAAAACTAATTTGAATTTAAAATAGAATTCAATTTATTTCCAATGGAGATGCATCAAGTTCTAACTCTCCATTTGCCTTGTTATAAATTAATATGTATATGTTATACTATGATGATTCAAATAAAATAAACTATGACTTTTAGGGAAATACACTTTTGCTTGACAACTATTGTCAAAAAAACTATGAACTTACTGTCATTATGATTATTGTGATTTTTATTGTCAATATAATTGTTTTCACTATATACTATGGCTTCATCTAGACGATTATTTAGTAAAAAGTTAATTAATGGGAACAAAAGGAGAACAAAGGGGAACAAAGGGGAAAAAGGGGGAACAAAGAAAACACTTACGCGAAAATACAGAACTGTGGACTGTGACATTGGAATTCATTTTCTGTACATGTGTTGTTACAATTAGCTTCATCAGATCTGTCTTCACAGTTGTATTCTCCATTACAGCGCCAGGATCCACGAATGCATCTTCCATCGCCACACCTGTCAAGTATAAACAAATTGGATAAAATTATTTTTTAACTTAGTTGTTTTTTAAATTATTTTAAAAAATAGTTTAAATAAATTTTTACAGTTATTTTTAAGTTATTTATTTTTTAAAATAATTAAACGATTTTTAGTAATTTTTTAGTTTTTGGAATAATTTTTTTTTTATTTCAATTTTTTTAAAGTTAAGTATTTGGGGAATTGGTAGCTTATGTGCCCCTGTTAAGATTTTGTTCCTAATAATGATTTATTCCCCTATATTAGAACAACATCTAGATTCTCGCTAATCTTAATACATTTCATATATTTAAAGTCAGTAAAAAAACCCAATTTTGATGTTTTAATTTTTATCCAAATTCCGATTTTTAGAGTTTCAGTTACTATTGGGCTGAGTCGCTCCTTACTCACAGTTCGTTACCAAAAACTGTAAGATAATATATTATCGATGTCCTTCTTTGAACTGATTAGCTGCATCAATGTGCGTCTTTTGATGCATTGATGCATGTCTTGACTATGTCCTTTGTCGATACAAACTTTGCAAGAAGCAAGAACCATGATGCCCTATTTATCAATACATCAATAAATTGGTTACTTATGAGAAATATAGTTTGTTCACCCTTGTCATACTTATAATTTCCCCCATTTTCCCTTTGTGTCATAATTTCAGAATATAGAAGCTGATTCCTATTCCATAAATCATTGTACCTTCTTATTTTTACTTTTTCTATTTTTACTTATTGATACTTATTTTACTTATTTACTTATTTTACTATTGATTTTTTATTTTTACTTAAAAAAAAGAAAATAATAATCATTCAAAAAAATGTAATTTGATATCGTCTATAATTCTCAAAGATTACATTAGGAAAGGGATAAAATGAGGCATCCAACAGGGAAGAATGGAGGTATTAACAGGAAAAATTGAGAAAAAAACAGGGAGAAAAAAAAACTTAGACGAAAAATCAGTGAAAAATAAGCTAAAACACATGACATCAAACAACTTAAGAAAGTGTAGCTTTCTTTTGACAGTGTAGTTATCATTTAGAATCAATAGGTTGTTAATGTTCGAATTTTGCAGACAAAAAGGTTAGTCAAATTTAACTAACAAGTCTTAAATTTGACTAACTCAAATTTAAAAGACTAAATTAAAAAATGTGATACTGCCATAAGAATATAATAATTTTAGACCAGAAGACAAATCTAAAAAAATAGTGGTTTTCAGGTATGAACAGACCAAACATATGTCTAGGGCGTAAAATGTTTTTATATTTATTTAAAAATTTATTTTTTACATATTTTATTATTTTAAAGTAATTTAAATTTGTATTTTAATTAATTTAAAATGTACTTCAGCGGTTTTGACAGGAAACATGACTCGTGTGTTCTCACCTTACCGAGAGACCGGATATTATTCTAATCTCTGAAATACTTTAATAAGAAGAACGTATATTAATCATATCATTCGCTTTATGTTTTTTATTCTTTTTTCGCTTTAACTTTTCCTATTTTCATTTTGTGGTTCAACATTTCAGAATAAAGAAGCTGATTTCTTTCTCATACACCATGATACCTAAAACTTTCTATTTCTACCAACAAAAAAGGAAAAATAACAGAAAAACTCTAATTTAATTTCACATCACCTATAATTCTTTTACATTTCAGTAGGACAAGAAGGAACTGAAGATTCAAACAGAGGCTTCGAATGGAGGCTTGCCATTTTTATGGCAATAGTGTTACAAAGGGGTGGTGTACTATAGTATCACAGCATAGTAATGTGGTGCGGAAGTTAATAGGCTGGTGAAAGTAATAACTGGGCAGTCGTAATAGCCAATGTGCTTAGACGAGTTTGTAAGAATTATAACTAAAGAAAACTGTTGCTAACTTTTTTTTTTTAACTTTTTTAATTGTACATCCAAGAAGCCATCAAGAGGGGGGGGGGTCAACAATTTTTTCGTAGCGCTTAAAAAAGTAAGAATTTACCCTAAAAAATTTGTTTTTGCATTTGTAGGTCTCTGTGTAAGCGTAAAGTAATTTTCCCGAAGATTTAAGATGAATGGGTATTTTAGACCGATTAAAGAGAGGATATAGTCCCCTCAACCAAATATTTCTTTTGTCCTGATGTCCCAAAGAAAAAAAAAGCTAGATCCATATCTGTATTTAAACTAAAATATTTACTGAAAAACAAGGTCTTAGATGTTCACGTACAATAGTTCCGACATATCATAATTGCTGTCATAATACGCCATAGTTCTCAAACGTCATAACAAAAGTTACGACAATATTTCATAGACTTATTTGTTTATTTAATAACGCCCAGATACGGTAACCTTTATCAAGCTTGTCACACTCAACATTATACATTACAAATTATGTGATGATAATTTGTCTCCCCAAAAATTAGCCGATAGAAATATACTGAAACCCAATTTTAAGTTGCAGGAAGTATAAAAAAACGAATTTTAACCTAAATTCTGATTCACTGCATGGCCTTGGAGCACAGCCTCGTTCGTCACTACCATCTCCACAATCATTATCATAGTCACAACGCCACCTCCCAGGAATGCACCTTGTATTGTTACATCGGAAATATGTCGGGTCACAAACATGCTGACTGGGATCGCCACAAGATGGCATCTCATCTTCACCGTCAGCGCAATCTTCATCACCGTCACATTTCCACGGCATTGGAATACACCGACCTGAGTTGCACCTGAAACAAATGTCAGTTATATCGACCCGTGCAAAAAAAGGACGAACGCCTTTTGAGAATTTGCTTTTTTTATTTGGTTTTTTGTTCACGTTATTATTTTAAAAACCAAGACTTATTGTAGGCCCACTTGGCTGTACGAGGACTGCAACTACAATTTTTATGGCTCCAGGCCAAGAAGTCATGCCTCAAAATTTCATTTACGTGTTTCTCACACAAAGTTTGTGTAAATTTGTACTTTTTCTTTTTAACATAACTTAATAATGTTCACACATTTAATTAAAAAAGAAAAAAGCAACCACTTCATCATTTCAATAACCATTAAATTAAAAAAAAAAAAAATAAAGAAGAAAGAGAAAAAAGAAAAGACAGAAGAAAAAACGCCTATGAGCTATTTCTTGTCAAAAAAAAAAAAAAAAAAAAAAAAAAAAAAAAAAAAAAAAAAAAAAAGATTAACTGAGTAAGACGAACAAAAGAGAAAACTGAGAAACACTATAAATTGTCCTGATTATAGATCAAACTTTAGCTTCAAACATTTCCTTTTTAACCACGTTTAAGAAGCATATGATCAGAGGAAAAATTATCAATAAAAATAAGGATCAGAGAAAAAATATTTTGCCCCCTTCCCCCAAACGCAAGTCCGCTTCACCCCTCTCCCTCCACTCGTGCGGACGAGCGTGTGCAGCTGCGTTGATCTAGTGTGGCTAGGTGCTACAGTGAGTTGTTAACAGTAATATTGGAAGATATATCTGCTAAAACGTGCATTTTAAGAGAACTACACCTTCTTTATTTGCATATTCTACAGTTAACACAGCAGTTCCGTAATTTTAAAATGACTTCTGCTACAAATTTCAGAGCCGAGATTTCTAGACATAATTTGTTCTAATCGCACCACTATTAATCTTGAAATTTCTATTCTTGCCAACCCAGGGGCAGCGAAACAGCTAGCAGCCTAAAGATTGACAGTAGCCTACGTAAAACTACTCCTACTACTACTACTATCAAGCTGCTAGAGACCAAATTACTTCATGGAAATTCGTCCTACGTAACCCTCCTGCCAGGAAAATTCCCTCTGGAAAATTTCATTCTCGCTGAAACTGAATCCTGGAAAATTTCTTGCAGACGATTCCACCCGAAAAATTCTTCTTAGCAAACTTTTATTCGTCAAACACAAGGGCCGTCGAATAAGAGCAAGGGACATTTTTAAAGCACTATAAAACTTTAGCGTAAAGAGCAGAGGATTGAGGAGGGAGCAATCCCTTGATTCTCAGAATAATGTCTGAAAAAATAATAAAGTGAATATTATAATTTAATGAGTGAATAAGGAGGGAAATTTTCAGTTATTTAGATTGACGATCTCTTAAAGTCTGATCTTCTATGGGGCTGAAGTTATACTGCCTGACCTACAGTCTTTAGAGCAACATTGAATATAAACATACGTTAATCCATCCTTATAATTCTAGAGTTTACTGTTTTTCTCAGTGTTTGTTTTGAGGTTTGGTTTTTATATTGTCCTTTGGATTTTCATCAGTATTGTTTTTTATTATTCTACAATGAGGACGGTCGACCAGAGGTCTCAACCAAAATATTTGCATAATTCTTCTTCTGTTTTCACTGGCTGTTACTATCCTCGTTTCTCTCTTCTTTATAATCTTTTTTTTAGCCGAAAATTACATGGTAATATATCTAATTTTGCTATTTACATGCCACATTTAATGGATTCTTGATTGCCAGGTGAAGATCTGTTCAAATAACTTACCTTTAAAACCGCAGAAATAGCAAACCTACAATGAAAATTGATATTTCAGACTGAGCCTTCCAATAAATATATTGAGGTATACCTTATTTTAGGGATAATGGTCCATCATAATATATTGCAATCATCCATCCTAATAAAATATCTCAACCACTTCAAATGAAAGAGGATGTCTTAGGAACTTGGGAGGGGGCTAATTTGGTTGGAAATTTGAAAGTTTTAGTCTCATTTTTAAAGGCCAAAAACTGCTGGATGGTAATCAAACCCCTCCCCCTACCGTTCCTTTTCTACTTTCTGGCCCTTTTCTAAAACCTATGAATTATATAGAATCAAAATTTTCAGAAATTAGTTTTGTTCAAAAACTTCAAATCAATCAATGTCTAATTAATTAACGTTCGGGGTTGATATCACCTCCACAGTCTCGACGTTAACCATTATCTTACTCTACTAAGATAACTAAGCCCGCAGGCGCAAGGGGATCAAGAATTTTAAATTTTACACTGAGAATTTTACAAGGGGCGGGAGGCATTCCTTGGCATGATTTGGAAAACGATCAGAAACTAAGTTTAAAAGAAATCAACTGAGAGTAAGGAACAACATTAGAAGTTAAAACAAACTGTAATTGATTGGTTTTGATTAGGTTGGATTAAACTTTATCAAACAGTTCGTGGTAACGAACTGTAAGTAAGGAGCGACCCGGCTCAATAGAGACCGAAACTCTAAGAAAAGGGGTCACAAATTCTAAAATTTTAATAAAAGATAGATTAATATATGTTTATATTCAAGGTTAGTTTAAAAAAAATAGGCCAGAATTGCTTCATGCCAATAGAAGATCAGACATTAAGCAGATCTTCAGTCCGAATAACTGGAAATCTTCCTTCTTATTCAATTAAAATATTATATTTTCTTGAGAAATTATTCTGAATACCAGGAGGCTGCTCCCTCCTCGATTCCCAGCTCTTTACGCTAAAGTTTTAGTTAAAACGTCCAACAACTATACCTCTGGGGATGACCTGACCACCTAAAGCTCCTGGATCAAGGGCTTTGTGACTTATACAGTTCACCCCTTGTTCACATATCGCATTTTTTATTGGGAAACAAACGAAAAAAATTTGGGCGAATTGTCTGCCAGGGGATTTTTCACGGGAAAAACTTTCCTCAGAGAACTAAGTTTACGGATAGAAATTTCCAAGGGAAATTCTACGCAGGGGCGGGGGAGGCGAATTCCTGGCCTGATTTAAAAATAGTCACAAATTAAATTAAAAAAGAAGTTTTTTCAACCGAAAGTAAGGCGCACCAATAAAATTTAAATCAAACAGAAATTATTCTGTATATAGGGGGAGGGGAGCTATTCCCTCCTCAAACTTCGGTCTTTACACTAAAATTTGACTTTTGTCACAATTCTTAAAGAAAGGCTGTTCAAACACAAGGGCCATTGAATTTCCATGCCAAGTATTTTTAGAGAACTAAAAGACTTTAGCATAAAGAGCAAAGGTTGAGGAAGGGAGTGTATCCCTCAGATACGGAATAATGTATGTTCGTTTTAAATCTTAATACCATTCCTTACTTTTAGTTCAGAAACTTCATTTTTAGCATTTAACTCAGTAAAAAAAAGACTCGCTAGTTATGATAGCCTTAGGTGCCCAGCCATCACGTCAGAGAAACTTTAGAGACATGATCAATTATTAAATACGTTTATCTACCTAAATGTGTTTTCTGGACACACTCTAGTGGTACAGTTGCTTGGTTCATCGGACCCATCTGCACAGTCAGCATCTCCATCGCAAATCCAAACTGAAGGAACACATTTACCATCAGCACACTGGAACTGTAAAATAAAAGAGCATATCTGACAGGGGAAATGGAACACACACAAAAAATGGGACAAGAACTAAAAAAAGAGATTTATAATACGAAAAATAAAATCAGCATTCAGTGCTTATTCTTGAAAGAGAACAAAAGGAGCTAAAGCGAAAACGTTTTTTCGAAACTCTGTCTGAACGAAAAGTACGATTGGCGACTTGTCTTCGGCCTATGAAATACTTTATTCTTCACTGCTAATTATCCAAGATGAGATATAATGCTTAATAGGAAGTTAGTACTAAAAACGTTATTTTTTTATTTAAAATGTATTTTATTACAAATATTTAAAAATCCTTCGTTTCTAGCAACTCACTGCAGCACCAAGCTGTCTGAAGTCAACATAGTTACACACGCTCCTCCTCTATCCTAATTTATTAAAAGGCTCTTTACTACCTTCCCAAGTAGTTTCTATTTCCCTTAAACCCTTCCTAACCACCTCCTCCGCCCTATACAGGGACGACCTGTTTTCCATTTAGCCCAAGACGGTTGGCCGAAAAGAACGACCTTTGGCAATCTTTCATCCTTAATTCGCAGAACGTGTCCTAGCCTTCTTAGCCTTTCTCTCAGTATAACCTTAGAAGGCGAGATAGAACCACATCTACCGTATAGGTGTGGTTAAAATACGTTTTAAACGTATTTTAAGTTTTTGGTCGTACTAAAATACGACCAGTCAAACAGATAAATCCCTTTAAT
>JAQQPU010011781.1:0-22688 GCA_029168905.1 Artemia sp. Kazakhstan ARC1039
TAAGTAATTAATATCTGTCATTCCAAAAGTGATGTGCTTTTAGGAATGATATAAGTAAGCATTTTATAATGCTTAAAGTAGCCTATTTCTCAGAATTTTATTGCAGGCTATTTCTTTCTTGAGAGGCCAACTGCTAAATCCATACCACCTAAAATGGTAAAAATTTAAAATTGTGACTTCTGATAAGGAGACATGTTAAGAAAACAATTCTTACTTTAAAATATGCATAATGATCCTAGTTAACATGTTATTTAAGGGGAGAACCTTTATCATCAAGTCTTTCCTCTTTTTCTAACTTAAAAGAAAAAAAATTCTATTTTCTCCATGCTAAAGTGCGATGTGTAAATCTTTTGAAATTGCCGCTATAAATAACCAAATAAATTAGGCCCATTTTTTAGCACTAAGATCTTACATCTTTCTGCAAAGATTATTGTTTTTTAACTCATCTTTGTTCTAGGATCTTACAGCTCACTGATGTTAGCAAAAAGTATGAAGACTGCCACTGATCTGTCATATAGAACATTGATGAGGGAACTTTGATGATCTACTCATCATTGTTCTCAGACTGCTGATCAGAGCAGAATGATGAAAGAGGTTTGCACAAAAACAACCAAAGATGTAAGATCTTTGTTCAAAGATTTCACTTTTAAGTGTTTTTTGGCAAAGATGTAAGATCTTAGCACAATGATGAGTGAAAAAACACCCCTATTGTTCTTATAGATAGCATTTTCATCCTGGCCAAGTTCCTGGCCAAGTCTGTTGATTTTGAATTGAAGTTAGGTTGTATCAATATTTTGTATTTTCCCACTGCTCATTAAAAAAAACGGAATTAACAATGACCAGGATGAAGGCTATCTATAGAACAATTAATTTGGCAATTTATAGCAGCAATTTCAAAAGATTTATGTATTGTGTTTTAGTGTGGAGAAAATTGAATTTTTTTTTCTTTTAAGTTGGAAGAAGGAGGAAAGACTTGATGATAAAGGTTCTCCCCCTGGATAATATGTTAACTAGGATTATTGTACATATTTTAAAGTAAGAATTGTTTTCTTAACATGTCTCCTTATCAGAAGTCACAATTCTAAATCTTTACCCCTAAAATATGTGGTAATTTTTTTGCAAATCATATTATTGACTTATGAGTAAGGTAAACATAGGCTACCACTCAATGCCTTTTTTTATGCTCTTTCCAAATATAATAATCATTTTGATTGGAAATAAATTTTACCCCCACCCCTAGGTAAATATATACCAAATCATATTAGCCTATTGAGTTAGGAATAAAGTGAATATACCATTTGATGCATTTTTTTTATGCTGATTACAAATACAATAATCATTTCTTTTGGAAATGAATTTCAGCCCCCCCCCTCTATACATGCCAATTCAGGGTATATATTTCTACATTAGGGGGGGGGGTAAATTTTGTTTCTGATGTAAATGTGAGGTCAGTTTAAAGTTTACCCCCCCCCAATGTAGAAATATATACCAGTATTTGTTTAGCCTTGTGACACCTGATAAGGAGACATGTTAAGAAAACAATTCTTACTTTAAAATATGTAAAATGATCCTAGTTCTTATATTATCCAACGGGAGAACCTTTATCATCAAGTCTTTCCTCTAAAAATCCTCAAAAAAGAAAAAGTTTCCAAATATCACCACATTTTTAATTCAATGCTTAAGTCTTTTTAAATTGCCACCTAATAAGTTCTTTTATAGATAGCGTTCATGCCGGTCTTTTTAATATATTTTTTTTTAAAGAGCAGTGGCATAAATACAAAATATTAATAGCAGTGGTTAGGTTACAAAAGATGCACAGAATTTCTATAATTTCAATTTACCACTACTTTTTCTTTAAACACGTTTTTTGACACATGTGCTAAACGCTATCTATAAAACAACTTATTTGGCAGCAGTTTACAGCAGCAATTTCAAAAGACTTAAGCATTGAATTTTTAACTTGGTGATATTTGGAAACTTTTTCTCTTTTGAGGATTTTTAGAGGAAAGACTTGATGATAAAGGTTCTCCCGTTGGATAATATGGTAAAATTCTACTTTAGCTACTTTTGACTTAAGAAAATGAAACTTTCAGGGATGGTTCTACAGGCTAAAGTATGTCCCGGGAAGATATTTTGAAGTACCCACCTCCACTCCTTCTCCCTCTAGAGGGTCCTGACCTTTGATGACCTTTAAAAATATGTGAGTCATAGAAGTGAAACCTTGCAAAATAGATCTTCTGCTTAAATGAAGTACAACAAAATTTTTTTCAGCTTCACAACTTTGCTCAATCCCAATTTATATGGTTTTGAAGATATGCAAATACATTTCCTAAATTTTTGAAATAAACTATTTATATGGCTTAAAATTCTGCTCAAATAACTGAAATTGCATTTTCAGAGCTAAAGCCAGAGAAAAAGAAACTGATAACTGAAAATTAATGTAAAATGTTGTTTTGTCAAAATTTCAATGGGTATAGACCTGTCATGTAGGCAAAATTTCAGGACCCTCTAGAGGGAGAAGGAGTGGAGGTAGGTACTTCAAAATACCTTCCCGGGACATACTTTAGCCTGTAGACCCATCTCTGAAAGTTTCATTTTTCTAACCTAACCCCATTCCAAGATAGCCAAAAGTAGCTAAAGTAGAATTTTACCGATAATATAAGAACTAGGATCATTATACATATTTTAAAGTAAGAATTGTTTTCTTAACATGTCTCCTTATCAGGTGTCACAAGGCTAAATAAATACCTATATACCCTGAATTGGCATATAGAAGGGGGGGGGGGGGCTAAAATTCCTTTCCAATAGAAATGATTATTATAGGCCTATTTGTAATCAGCATAAAAAGACATTGAATGGTGTATTCAATTTATTCCTAACTCAATAATATGATTTGGTATATATTTACCCACCCTATATTTACCAATTCAGGGTATATATTTGTACATTAGGGGGGGGGTATATTTTATTTCTGATGTTAGCTAAATGCAGGGTAAGTTTAAACTTTACCCCCCCCCCCAATGTGCAAATATATACCCTCAATTGGTATATATAGGGGTGGGGGTACAATTCATTTCCAATAGAAATGATTATTATATTTGGAAAGAGCATAAAAAAAGGCATGGAGTGGTATGTTTACTTTATTTGTAAGTCAATAGGCTAATATGATTTACGATAAATTTACCCAAGATGATTTTGCTATAGGCTATTCTGGCCCAGTTCTGTAATAGATAGTTCAAAAAATTTAATGAATGACCTTTGCCTTCTCTTTTTTTACTGTTTTCATTTCATTTCTTCTTCTAATTCACAGCAGGCTTCTAATTCATTTCATCCCAAAGAATTTTAGTTCGTCGTTCTATTACTTCTGCAAATAAAAAAGTGCCGAAAATACCGTTGCCAAGTACCAACATCTGACGAATTGATCGAGTGAAAATCGAGGCCAGAAAAGAGGGATTATCCGACAAATAGAGCGAATTCGTGAATCTTGACATTTACGTACGCACGGCTGGCACTATGCAAGCTGCTCCTCCTACTGTTGCAATCATTCTGAAGTCATTATAGAATTACCATGACTTAGCCTCCAAAAATGAGAACGGTGCCTTTATTTGTTTTTTAATATGCTATAAATAAATAGTTAGGGGACTCCCCAATTTAATGAATCTGAATTATGAGCTTGATAAACATTTTTAGATCTTTACTACTAAGGGAAATAACTGGTTATAAGTTTTTATATCTTAAATTTCACCGTTCAGACCTTTAGCTGAACTATAGTAGAATTATTGTCAATTTGACAGTAGTCAAATCAATCACCGTATTTTAGGCTTTTAATGAACTCCAAAGTTCCTGTTATAGTTATTTTTGGACGATCTTGAACGTTATTAATTAAAAAAACTTTTTCCACAAAATAAGTTTTTCAAAGAAAAGTAAAAAACTCCATTAAACAAAAAATGAGCAAAAATAAAATCAAATAATCTACGAAGCGTGAAACTACCGCAAATCAGCAATGATAAATAAATGAAACCCAAAATGAACAGAAATTAAAATAAATAACCGAGTCAAACTCAAAACGAGCAGAAACTATGATAAGTTGGGCTGAAAGCCCTTATGCCTTCCCAAGACCAGAACATAATTTGCACTTTACTGAAAAAATATAAATTTTCTTACTTTTATAACTTTAACAAATCAAATAATATCAACATTTTGATTACTAAATATCAGTATTTGTATTATAAACTGACAATGGATATTCATTTATATTTTTTTTAGTAAAGCGCAAATTATGTTCTGGCCTAATTTCTGTTTGTTTTGGGTTTAATTTATTTATCATTGCTGATTTGCAGTAGTTTCATGCTTCGTAGATTATTTGATTTTATTTTTGCTCATTTTTTGTTTTAATGGAATTCTTTACGTTTCTTTGAAAAACTTATTTTGTGGAAAACGTTTTTTTAATTAATTTCTGTTCGTTTTATATTGACATAGTCTTTTAAGGTAAGAAGAAAATAATACTTCAAATCTTTTCGTTTTTTAAGACTTTATAGTTTGATCTGTTATTTGTATACTGGAGAAAAATTTTCAGCAATTTTTAACAACATACACCCTTTTAAAAATTCGGACACAAATAGTAGTGTTTAATTTCATTTCATACCTCCTCTAGTTGACTTGAAATGGAAAACTTGATATCTTTCGCAAAAAAATCTGCTTATTTTCTTTGATAGTTAGTATAAACGTACGCTATTTTGACTTGGTTAAATTTTAAGAGCAGAAGTAGCCCCGAAAGTTTGAACATAATACCCTCAGTTGTTCTTGGGATACTGCTAAGATGCTTTATTGGGAATTAGCATTAACACAGTGTATTTTGATTTAAACTTAAGGCAACCTTTAGTTTTTAAACATAAAGGAAAATGGGAGGGTGGGCGTGGGAGGGGGATTCGTTGCCCTCGAATCACTCTTGACTATTAAAAAGGGCATCAGCCCTTTCGATTTTCAATCAAATTAGCCCTTTTCGAAATTCCTACGACAACTCCTTCGATACAAAGTGCCCTGGTCTAAACAACAATAACAACAACAAACCTCATACATTATACCCACATCGATCTTTACTATAAAAATTTCAAGCCTTCCAATCACTTTCGACTATTAAAAAGGGCACTAGGCCTTTCGATTTCCAATCGAATGAGCCCTTTTTGATTTTCTACGACAACGTTTTCTATAAACACCTTATATACCCCCCGGGCATAAATTACAACCCTTACCTTAAGGGCTGTGAGGGTGGTTTTCATCCTCTACGACATAATTTCCAGAACTTTCAACTATGTTAAACAAAATGGCTATCTCATAATTTTGATTGGATGTCTTTAAAAAAATGGTTAGTCGCTCTCCCATCACTTTCAACCATTAAAAAAGGCACTAATCCTTTCAATTTCCAATCAAATGAGCCCTTTTGAAGTTTCTACGACAACGCTTTCAATAAAAACCATATATGCCTCCAGGGCATAACTTACAACCCTTGCCCTGAGGGCTGGGGGGGTGTCACCCTCAAAGACCTAATTTCCAGAACTTTCTACTACGTTGAACACAATGGCTATCTGAAAATGTTCATTGGATGTGTTTAGGGGAATGGTGCGCGTGAGAGGGGGGTTTAGATAAGATGAGATATGATTTATGGCTGAAAAACGGCTATCATAAGCCCAAAAGGGCCGAATTCGCACTTTAGCGTCAAATAAAGTGAAAAAAGAACAACAAAAACAATCAATCAAACAACAACAAAAAATTATAAAAGGGTCAATGTCAAATACGTAAAAATGTTAAAAACAAAAACAAATTAAACTCATAAAATTAGAAGGCTAATGCCAAGTCAACAAAACTGCCAAAAAATACGAAAACTGGTAAAATTAACAAGGGGATAAAGTAAAATTAAAACAAAAACATAGGTTAGTTAGTGACTAAAAAACATAAATAAAAAACCTCCAAATTTGCAAAATGGGCATTAAAACTAATAACTATGAGGTAAATAGTGAGTGAGAGTGGGGGGGGGGGGAGGCTGTGGAGATTCACCAATTGAAAATGGCAACTATGTAAGGGATCAAAGTTCTTCTATATCTTTCAGTGCAAAATCTTATTGGGGCAAGAAGAGGGAATTTGTTGACACAGAACGCGGGAGACGTGGTGGAAGGAGTGAATATCGACCAAGGAAGAGTGGAGTTGTTTGAGGGTTATGAAGGGCATTGTTAGCAAAATGCAAGGTAATTTTTGCTCTCCTTTCCCTAAGGGTGACAAGATTAGCTCTTCTAAGAAGGGAAATATAAGGTACTTTACCCTCATTGAAGATAATTCTTAGGCACCTTTTTTGGACTGCCTCTATTCTGTCCGACAATTCAATGGAAATGCCAGGATGCCAAACAGGACAGGCGTATTCAAGGGTTGGGCGTACAAATGATAGGAAAATCCTCAAACAATGCGATTTAGGGCATTTAAATTTTTTAAGGAGTTTAATGAGGGAAAACGCGGCATTTGCATGTTTTAAGATGTCATTAATATGACAATCCCATTTTAAGTCGCTTGAGATGGTAACGCCCAGTACTTTCATAGTGGTAACAGACATTTCTGGGGGGACTGGATAGGAGAAATAAGTCGGAGTTTTAAGGAAATTAATAGTAAGAACAGTTGACTTTAAAGGGTTGACTTTCATATCATCAGTAAGAGCTTCGGCTGATATCGATTCCAAGATGTCCATTGGGTCGCTTTTTAAATTTTTGAAACACGTCTCTAAGACAGATAGATCATCAACGAATTTCCATCTATCCGGAAAATAAAAACCAAGGTTGTTTATCATTGTAAGAAATAAAATTGGACCTAAGAGGGTTCCTTGGGGCACAACATTATAAATTGGGAGGGGATCAGAATATACATTCAGGTATTTCACGACATGCGTTCTGTTAGAGAGGAAAGACGCAGTTATTCTAATTAAATAAGGGTCAACTTGAAAGTCATTAGATAGCTTTTCTAATAGTATATTGTGGTTGATTGAATCAAAAGCTTTTTGCAAGTCAACAGGATAACATTGATTCAGATATTGGGTTTTTCGAGTGTGTTACATATTGTGTCCATAAGATGAATAAGATAGTGGGTGGTAGATGTAGAGCGTAGGTCTTCGAATTGTCTTTGTTCAACATTTGGGATTATCTTTACTTTCAACCACTCAGATAAAAAACTTTTATATAACTTCGAAAAAACTGGAGTAAGAGCAATGGGACGGACACCATCAAAATCTTAATTGTTACCTTTCATTTTTACGGGAGTTATAAAACCAAATTTCCAACAATTTGGAAATTTACCAGTAGAGGTAATTTCATCAAAAAGTAAGGACAAAGGCTCTGAGAGATTGTCGGCAAAGGCTTTAATTAGCACATTCGGGATGTCTAGTGGACATGTACTACACTTTTTAATGTTCTTAATTTTTGCCTCCACATCCGAGGGCGAAATAACGGGAAAATTGAGACAGCACAAATCATAAGGAGTGTCAAAAGAAAGGGGAGGGAGGTTCTGAACTATGGAAGAAAGAAACCTGTTCAGATCATTGGCTGTAACTGAAGAGTCTTCTTGGAAATGGAAATCTATATTATTATGTGTTTTCCCACAAATTTTCTTTATTCTATTATACCATTGTTTTGGCTTTGTAGAAAATAAATCCTGGACTTTGCATTTGTAATATGAAGAAGCAGATTTACGTATTTCATTTTTTATATGTTTACGCAGTGAGTTCGCTTCGGATGTTTTACCACTCTTTAGTAGCTTCAATTTGATTCTAATTAGTTTTTTCAATTGGCTAGTAATGTATGGTTTGTCATTAGAACATGTTTTTACTTTTTTCACAGGGAAGGAATCTATATATTTTGTTTTAATCAGATTATGGAATTCAGAGACTTTAAAATTTGACAGGAGGGACATAGAAAACCTGCATATTGGTGCAAATGAAATCAAGGGTAGAATTTCCTTTTGTTGTTGGCATTTTTATTATTTGTTTTAAGTTTAGGGAACTACAAAGGGAATTTAACTTTAGATCATTAGCATCACCTACTAAGAAAATACCTGCGTTCGGGAATTTGCGTAGGACAAAGTCGGCACTACTATGCAGTTGTTGGTAGAATCTCTGTCTTTGTGCAGCGTTTTGATTTGGGGAATAATAGAAGCAGCAAAACACAATCAAATTAAAGGGGCATGGTAAAACTTTGGGTCTTACAATTACCCAAATGATTTCATCGTAATCTGAAAGGTTAGGAGCATGAATTAATTTAGGAAAGAGATAATTATTTACAAAAAATAGTATTCCACCTCCCTTTTTACCTAGGGGGTGATCATGAGGACGAAGTTTTATGAATTGGGAGTGGCTATTAATTTTCAATAAATCAGGGTTCTCTGCTTGGACCTCAGTTACGGCAATTACATCCATTTTGTGTACTTGGCAGAGGGCCTCTAGCTCGATCAATTTGTCGAAATTCAGGCTTTCGGCGTTCGTAACAAGGAGCTTTGGGAAAGTAAAACGGTTGCTAAAGAGGACAATTTTTTGTTTGTTAATTGTGGGAGACAGTGGGGAGTGGGAGGAACGTGGATCTGGGAGAGGAGGGTATCTTTTTCGGGATAAAGGCTGGGATTCGTTTGTGAAGCAGGATTAAAAGGCGAGACTGGACCGGGCTTGAGAGAAAAGGAGGACAGCGGACAAATTATGGGGATGTTGTATCCATGATTTGTATCCATATTTCAAGTGGATTGGACTGCGCTCAACGAAGTAAAGCCCACTTGTAAAACTGTCATACACCCTGGAATGCAAGAATTTGTACCCAGGGACGCTACATTCATTCTTCAAATAATAATTCTTGCATAAATGAAGGTATTTACACGACTCTTCCTTCTTGCAAACCCCTCTCCAGGCACTTTTCAAGCTGTGAAAAGTGGTACTAAAACTAGTATCTGAGGGTTCTCTTTTTGTACCAGCCACACTATCTAGGAACCTGGAAAACAAACATTTTTTGGAGGTAAATTTCAATTTTTTTGTCCATTCCGAATTTTGATCATGATTACTTTTGGACATGGGGGAGCAAAAGACAAGATATTAAAAATAAGTTTTCAAAGTCAAGTTTTCACTGTAAAATTCGAGTAAAGATTTTGTCAATGATGACTAAACATTTCTCTAGTCGATAAAGAATGAACTCAATGCTTTTTCTGCTGTTTAAGTTAAAGAGATCCATATTATCCCACAAAAATATCTGAATAAAATATTCACAAAAACATCATAAAAAGGAGTGGTTACTAACACCTTTTGGTTCTAATGAAAATCTGGAAAGTAAATTAAAATCAGCAAATAAGTAAGGAAGAAGACTATTACGTTGAACAGTTCCAAAAGAAATCCAAGAACAAATTTTTAGTTTCATTAGAGCTATATCTGCTTTATTATTGTAACACTCCTTTTAACTTTTCTTTTACTATAAGGATAATGAGGTTCGCGAAAAAACACATAGGTAAGCAAAAATTGAAGCAGAATCCAAAAATTTGACTGAACTCTGCCATATTGGACTTTATTCAGCTTTCTCTAAACTCAGGAGAAACTGTGACTCTTAGAGTTTGGCAACTATTACCGGACGGATAAGCAGCTTTTCATCATGGTTGCAGCAGCAGCTGCAACCTTGTAAAGAACAAACAGCCAATAGTAATCAAAAGATAAAAACACGTTTTGAAAGAAAATGCCTAGAGAGAAAAAATTAAAATCCGACACTGATTCAGGAATGTTAACTATTATATTGATTAATCTTAAAAGTAAAAGTTTATTGCAAAAAGAGATTTATGGTAAATAAAAAAAAACCCTGGAACCTTTCAAAAATGGCGTGAGATCAAATTGAAAAGTACACCATTGGAGTCAGCCTGTTCAAAGTCAATGCGTTATCGTGGTATGGATTTTCCAATGTCATAGAGAGAATGGCGAAAAGTTATTAATTCTGAGTCGATTAGAAGTGATGTGCCAAGTAGTGATTGTCTTCCTGGATCTGCTTGGCTTGGCCATTACTCGTCTATTTTTTTCTAATGTTAATTACCGTGTGCATTCTTTGTATTCTCATTCTCTTTCTTTTATTTTTAGTACCCTTCTATCTCATCGTCTTTGTGTTCCCATTTCTCTTTCATCCTTAGTTGAAGCAATTAAGAAACTTAAATCAGATAATGTTGATAATGATGATATATCTAGATTTCACCTTTTATTAGATTGCTCCCCCCTTATTGACCATATACACCTACTTCTCCAGATGTGTATTTGAACTTCTAGTGTACCGGAGAGTTTTTTGTGTGGTACTGTTTCTTCAATTTTAAATAGGGAAATTCTCCTTTCATTTGCTGTTCTTACCAACCTATTACTGTCTCTTGCACTTTTAGTAAAGATCTTGAGCATGTATTACTACCTTTTTTGACTAATAATATGCTTGAGAGAGATAACCAGTTTGGATTTAAGCCCGGAGTAGGTTGTCAACACGCACATCGTGTATTATCTTCTTTGCTCCTTGAAAATTCTTCTAAGGGAAGGAGTATATATCTTTGAACTTTAGATCTATCAAAAGCTTTTGATAGTGTATGTCATAGTCAGCTTTTTTCTGCTCTTCGTGGTTGCGGTGTCAATCTATCGGTTATTTTGCTTCTTCGGTACTGGTACTCTAATTCTTTTCTTCGGCTGAAATCTGTGCCAGCATCTATTATTAAATTGAAAAGAGGTTTAAGGCAAGGTGGAGTTTTATCCCCGACCCTTTTTAATTTATGTATTTCAGGAGTTCTGGCAAAGATATCGGCTACCTATCTCTCCGGTTTTTCTGATGTTTCATACCTGGCTTACGCTGATGATCTGCTTCTTATAAGCCGTACTAAAACTGGTTTATCTAACATGGTTTCTTGTGTTGCCACTTCTTTTTCAGACATAGGCCTTTTCTTAATGTAGATAAATGTAAATTTCTTTCTTTTAATAACGTTTCTAGTACTTCCCTTTGGTGTAGTGGCTTTACTATCCCTCTCTTCGATGGCTCGGTATTTCAATTACTAATATTCTTCCAAGCTTGCGCCAGCGCACAGTCTCAGATATTAATATGAAAATTAAATTAGGATATGCTAAGATTGTTGCCAATAGAGTTAAATATAATAAACTCGCGTTGGCCAAGCTCTACTCAACTTTTTGTGACCATTCAATTCTTTTTGCTTCTGGAATTTTTCTCCTTCTTAAGAAAAATGAGTTAAAAAGAATCCGGATTAATTATTTTAGATTTTGTAAATTTTTGTTGTTTCTTCCACCTTGGACCAAAAATCGGGGAGTTATTAATAAATTTCCTGTTCCTAATATTACTGAAAAACTGGAAGCACTACACGGAAAACTTTCAAATACTGCTTGTATCCGTTTTTCTCCGCACCAGCACCTTATCAGGTTTTCTCAGTCATAAGTTATTTTTCTTTTATTTGTTTAGTTTTTTTTCTCTGTTTGGTCATTCTACATATTTTAGTATTGTAAAGAGTGAGTAAAAATAAAAAAATGATAATAATAATAATGACAGCTTGTGTCCATATTTCTGCATATTATTGCTTATTAGATTCTGCAAGCTGTGAGTTTTTTCTCTCTTCCTCTTTTCCCCCTCCTTTCAAGTTATTTCTTTTTTGTTTTAGTTTCTTTTAAATTATTATGTGTTACTCTGTAACTAGTAATCTTTGATTTATATATTGATTTGTGTTGCATTTTATGTGTTTTTCCTCGTGATACTCCACAAATTGTACCTCTGTACAGTTTGGGTTAGAAATAAGTAATAATAATAATAATAATAATAATAACAAAACCATGTACAGGGGAATTAAAGTCCCTTACCTTTAACAACAAGGAAAATCACTTTTTTGCATGGGTATCACTGATATGTCTCCTGTTTCTTTTTTTTCCAGGGCTAGCAGGTCACAAGAATATCATAGAGAGATGTTTAATGGCTCCCTTAGAAGCTATTTCCCATATCTACCTGTTCTTTTTTTTTTTCAAATTCTACCAACTGCATGCACCATATGGCCCTAAAATGGTACTTTTTGTGCCATTTCTCAAGGAGTGGGGCTAGTGTACTACCAGAACATCGCACACAGATTTTTAAATAGCTCATATAAAAGCCATTGCTCATATCCGCATTTGTGCTAAAATTTCTACCATTTGCAAGTGCTAAATGGCGCTAAAGCTCTCAATTTTGGTGCCATGTCGTAAGTGGAAAAGCTGGGGCTAGTGGGCTACGAAAACTTTTTCGATGATGTTAATGGCTAATAACATCCATAAGTGTCATTTAACACCAAAACAATACTTTTGGCGCCACTTGTTAAGTGGAAAAGCTTAGAAGTATAAATCGGTATCATTGTAATAACCATGGTCCAAAACCAATAACAGGAGGTTTACAAGTGCGTAATTATGGTCTTATAAATACCAATAGATTAAATTATATTAACAGAACTAGGGCCGCACAATGCCAGGGGGTTCGATAAGTTATCACAGACTAATTTTTTTCTTAACAAAACTGAACTGCTGTGATTTATCGTCAAAATACAAGATGCACTACGCCACCGCGCTGACTATTCACAGAAAAGTGAATAATAAAACAACACAGGAATACTTTGGCCACTTCTCCCAAGAATGGCAGCTGAGAGTTAAATATCACCTTTCTCTTTCATTACTTTTGGCCCATCAGTTGGGTTCTGTTCAGTGCTTCCACTATCCCTGAATTATCAGGGATTTCCTCGACAGTCTAAAAAAACGGAGTGGCATAAACGCCTGGGCCTAGACACGTCAAACCTTTAAATCTGGCCCTGCTCCTATGGCATCCCTTCCTTCACAAAAAGACATAGCTAGGGTTTTTAGTGTTAGGTGGTAATAACGGTTTCCCCCTCACAGCTACCACAATGTAAGTAAGTAAAAAAAAAACTCAGTTTGGTGTCCTTTCAGAAAGTGCAACCGGAGACAGCAGTCCTCCTTGTCCCCCTTAGTTGTGCCACTACTCAAAGTCATTGAAGCATTTAGGGAGCTTGTAAAAGCAAACTGACATCGTTTGTTTCAAAATGAGGCAATTACTGGTTGTCCCATTTTGTTACTGTCATGTAATTTCTGTTTTACTATTTTGCATGGTTTAAGTTTCTAAAAGGATCTGGTTGTGTACAATTGCTGTTCCTGGCACTCCAAGTCTTACAAAAAAGGAGAAAATATGTTCTGCTGTAAGTGGATAGGTTTGGTCTAACCTAATGGCGCATTAGTGTTGTTCATGACACCATGAATCTCACAAAAAAGGAGAAAATATATGTTCACATTATGTATAGATTTATTTTAACATCTACAAGCCCATATACATACAAAGCAAAAACAACGGAAGATATATAAAACAAAAACAAAGTAGACATTCAAAAAATATTGGTCTCGTTGTTTGGCTTAATAAACTACTAAAGCTATTTTCCATTAGAACTCAGAAGTTCTTATTGTCCTCTCTCTTCTCGACTTAGCGCATAAAACTAACAAATAAAATAGCTATTAAAAAAGTATTCAATTATTTGCCCTATGAGCCGAACTATGAATCGATTCTACCTAAATAAAATAAAGCCCAAAGTTCAGACGAAGAACAAAATTCTACAAAAACTATATGCGAATCTTCGTAGCAGAGTCAAGAAACCTTACTTCAGAGGCTTCAAGTGGCAGCTGCTGTCTTTCCCATTAAAAGATCCTTTTTTCGTGACAGCCCTACTAGTTTTTACAAATACCTAACCCTGGATAGTCTATTGTTTGCCACTTGCTGCATCAATTAAACTGAAAGTAGCTTTTATTTAAGTAAATTAGCCTACTGACAAAAGAAAGATGATTAAGCATCCCACAAATCTAGTCTATGCACTATTGGGTAAATTCAATAGTAGATTCAAGATATACATCTTCCAAAACTGTGAATAACTATCTGTATTATCCGTAGTTAGGCTTATTTTAATAAGCACCGACAGGCTCCTTTCGCACAATACTGTGGATAAACTATGGAACTTAAACAAAAACTAAGCATTTGGGACCAACATTTTTGATGATACAATGAAACCACAGAAGAAAAATAAACCCAAGTGAAATGGGGAGGAAAATCCTTCCCACTCTAAATTTGACACCACTCTGGTGATAGAGATGACTTATAAATACGAAATTAGAGGGCTTGTTTTTCCTCAACTTTGTAAAATAATGAGGGATGTAACTGATTGAGTTTAAGGTTTAAAAAAAAATGTCCTTGGATTCAGATAGCAACATTTTTCTGAAAATACAGATTTCTCGACGTTTTACGCTAATTTTTTTTCCATTTCAGAAATCAGTTGTTTACTTCGTGACAATTAGTTGACTGTATTCAAATATTTGAATCAAGCCACTTAAAATGATTTTGGCATAAAACTTGATGAAACCTATCACATGCTAATAAACTACAAAATTCTAATAACTGAAAATAAAAGGCCATCTTAAAACGATATTTGATAAAAAAAAAGGCTGACCAACATTTTTTTTTTATCTTATTTTTGTTTACTGAAATTATTTTCTACAGAAATTAAATCCAGAATAAAGTTGAACCAAATATTGACCGTGACCTAGTTGGAAAGTATGATTTTTAATTTTGGAAATCTTAATCAAGCTTTACCAATGTTTTGTAAATTCTCAATAATTTGTTTTTTTAAGATATTTTTATGAGATAGTCTACAATTTTTTTTTGAGGAAATAAAATCTCGGCGTTTTCACGAAAGATCTTGACTATTAGCCAACATGGTCACCAGATCATGGTAAGCCAGATAAAGGGTTATTACCGTTGTCGTTCGATGTTGCAGATGTATTGCATCTAAATACCATGAGTGTTACTACCCAAAGTAGTTGCTATTATGGCCAAAACTTAGCCCTATGGGTTTATCTTATCCCTAAGTTCAAAAAACTTCGCTTCATGTCAAAAAATTCAAAATAAATCTTTTGTTTCTACAATAAAAAGTCTCATAGCCTAAAGTTTAGAAAAATAAGGCTTAAATTGACAATTCCGATCATAGATATTTAGAAGCCAAATAGATAACATGAATTCGAAATTTATTAATAGCCGAAAAAAAGAATAGTCGAACTATGATCCATATAAATTAATAGTATTTGAATTATGTCATGATAACTTTGATTTTTATTTTGAATGAAAATATTGCAGAGCTTTTCAGAGAACTTTTGTGAAAAACTATTCTAGAATCTATAAAAAAAACTATTGGGACTACTTCAAGAGTTTTTAATTTTCTATTCTCTATTAAATTTAGTGGTCTCTTTCTGGGACTACTGGTAGCACAGTGAACTGATCACTACTTGACAAAATAGGGCCGGGAACTTGATACCTGCTACCCTAAGATTGGGTTACCGGCATACAACCAGATGCAACCTGTAAAAACAAGTCGACAACTAAACCGTCATCAGTCGTCAATGCCTTATGCACTATTTATGGTTCTAGAATATCTTTAAAGATTGTATCTTAACGGATTGTAGACTGAAAAACCAGTTTTTCTCAGATCTTAGAAATCAAAATTATTGAGTGTGATTAATGTCCTGTACCCCTTATGACCTGTAATTCTGATTAATGACAAAGTACCCCTTATCTTTACTGATCTTAATGTTCCACAAGGAAATAGGAAAATATATTTAATGGCACGGCTGGAAAACCTATTTTAACACTAATCTCTTTCTGAGAACTGTCTTCATTTTGTATGTGTGAAAATTGTTGTTCGGAATTTCTTTATTTTGAAATAACGTAAAAGTATGACCTAAATTGTCACTCCAACTGGTCGTTCGTATAAATCAAACTTAAAGGTTAAAGATTATACAACTTACGAAATAATGGACGTGATTAATTATTGCACGGAAATCTACATTAGTTTGGTTTCTATTCACAAGTTTAATGATCCAATCAATATTTTGTGGAGCGGGGAATAACCCTTTCAAACTAGGCTCCAGTAAATCCAATTTTGCTCCTATACATGTGCAAAGCTAACATTTACAGAGAACAAAGAAGATTAATAAGTTTTAGCCAATTTACAGATAGGTATAACTGTGCTGTTTTTTGTGTGTTTTTTGTATGCCATAGTTATTTATTAAATAACAGAGAAAAAAGTCATTTGTCCAGTAACAGAACAATTTTTTTAGTCTTTAATGGCAATTTTGACAGTGAGAGAAGCATTGAAGAATGAATGGTTTTGGGATAAACTGCCTCAATCTACATTTTCAAGTAAATATCACTCTACCTAATTATCTTAGCTATTAGCCTTTTAAGGAATCCAAGGGCGTACATTAGGTAGAAAGTTTTATAATTTCGCAAAATGTTTTGGCAGTGAACCCTCTTGTCTTTAAAATAGAAAAAAAAAGATGCTGGACTCACAACACTACCACCGCTTAATACACTTATAAACCAGGGTAAAGGAAAAGCTGTTTGTTCATACCCCTACTTTGGATGTCCAAAGTTTGTATTTCATTTTCAGGTCCTCTTTTGCGCTTAAGTTCTTCGTCTGTTAGCTTAAAGAGAGCAAAAACATCTTTGTCAAAGGCCCTCGAGCTGAAAACCATGCAAAGGTTTGTAATTAACCAGGATCCACGGATTGGATCACGGAAAGACGCATATCCTGAAAAAGAATTTTAAATATATTTGGGGACATATTAATTTAAAAAGAAGAATAGAAGGTCAGTACCAAAGCAAAAGGCCACACACTAGTTTAAATAGTTAAATATGACTGTGGTTGGGAAGAAATATTTCAACCTATCCAGCTTAAAAACTACCTAACATAACTTATTTATTATATGTCCAGCTCTCTATTTATTCTGTCTATTATGTCCAGCTGTCTATGTCATATTGTCTATTTAGCTAAACAATTACGAACAGGTATTTTTAAGTCTATCATTTAAATCCTCAAAATAAAGACTGAGACCACAAAAGGACAACGTATCTTATTCTTACCTTCTTTAAAATTATTTTAGACACACTCATTCTTTCAGACATGGCAATTTATTTGATATCTATGCACAGAAGAATATTCTGTCTGTTTTCTAGTAATTCCATATGCAGAATTAGAATATCTATCCCAGTCAAATATCCCACTGGCCTAATTCAAGACAATCAAAAAATATAATACATTTTGTAATTAGGTACTTAAAAGTGACGTTTTGTTAAAATTAAGTACTTAAAAGTGACGACATCTCGACGTAATTTTATCAAATTTTATAAAAAATTTATGCTAAACTTAGTAGCTCAATCTTCGATAGGACAAAAGAAATCCAAATCAAACATTGGGGGAGGGGTTGAACCTAGTGATTTTGTCACTAATCCAGAAAATATGACTTTTTTGCATATTTAATTTCTGCGGGACTTGCATGAATATCCAGAAAGATAAATCAGAAGACACCAAATATTTCCAGATTGTAAAAACGGCGTGACTGCAATATATGGAGAATTGCAATGGCTATTAAGTGCAAATTTCCAGGGAATGTTGAAGAAAGAAGACAAGTGACGATAGAATTATGACATAGGAGACGGTAGAACTAAATGAAAAGACATAATTTGCCTCTAGTTATTGAAATTCCCCTCTGTAAGATCCTGGGACACAAATGAGCCATCAAAATGGGAAATTGAAATTTTTAGTGCCTTTTTCAAGTTTCAAAGTTGATTGGAGGGAAGTAACACCAAACTCAAATAAAATCAAAAGACGGTGTATTTGTGTGGTTTTTACAATATCTTCCAAATGTTAAAGTGGTCGAGGTGAAACTTCGATTGATTTAAGAAAGTAGGAGGGCTAAATGGATATAAAATACTGACTCCTATGGGGAGAAGGTGAATAGAAAAAACTATGCGGATCCAGGTGAGGCAAATAACCTGAACGTACAATCCTGATGTAATAATATTTCACACATCCCACACGTTATGTGCTGCAATCACACAAGCTCAGTGTTGCCATTTGCCGTCTTCCATAGTTAAAAATAATCAAAAGAATAAACCAAAGGAATAAATCAATTATTCCACTTTAGTTCTTTGTTTAGGGTGTGGCACATGCACAAATTCTGAGAATTGATAATTATGCTAACCGTTGCCATATCAAAGCTTGTCTCACTAGTAAAAATGTCAAATATTAAAAATTGAAATAATAATTCATTAAAATGGGGTCGATTACACTGACTATTTACTTTATTATTTCTAAAAATAAAATAAAAATTAAATTATGTATATTCTTCAAATTAGTTCTGTTCCCTCAATTGGGCCCTGAATATGTCAGGGGACCCCTCATTTTGAAGCTCTTTTCTCCTATGCCTTAGCAAAGAGGGACAGAAAATAAAAGGTGGACCGTGGCCCATGGGAATATGTGAGAGCCGTGGACCAGGCCATGATCCAGTAAGCCAAGGATCAATTCTTTATCTTAAAGCTATATGCCCCCCTCATGGACTCTTTCCCCCAAATACATCTGAGCAAAATTTTGAGCTTTAAAAAAATAGTTATAAAAAAAAATCAAAAATATTTAAACTGATTTTAGAATTGATTTGAAACGATTTTTTTTAAATATATATTTAATATTCAGTTGTAAAAAAGTTTTTTTTTACATTCTCATTTTAGAGAATACTCTTATAATTGGGTAAAGTGAAAAATTGATTAAGCAAGTTTGTGTAGGTAGATATCACCCAAAAACTTTTTGGGGGATATCTTCATAGAAAAATTCCTTTTCATATATTTTAATTGAAAAAGTTGATAAAAACGACCTCCCCTTGTATTTGAAAATCTCATGCGTTAATGCTAAAATCTAAAAATGAGAAAAGGGGACTGGACTTATCGGCGTCTTATAGGCTGATTATGTAAGGCATTTACTACTCATGATGCGAAAAATAAATATGCTTTCCACAGACAATCTAGATCATGAAAATACATTTCATTGAGAGTTGGGATCTTGAGTTTATAATCTAGATTCTGAATTCGACAACTTAACCTGAAATAAAAGACTGGGAGTTTGGGTTATAGATTTTCCCAGGTTGTGGGTTGGTTTAAAGTTTTGCTGTTTTACATTTTGCAGTTCAAAATCAATTTTTATAAAGAAGTTTCATATACTTCTTTGTTCCACTGATAATTTTCAAGATTGTTTCAACAATCTGATTTGTCCGTGGAAAAGATCTTGTGTTAAGAAACAGGATCGAACGCTTCAAATTTTATAATGAAATCAGTTGAACAGAGCTGTGGGAAAGTGCAAGAGAAAAGTTTCAATGGACCTTTAAGCTAGTGGTAAAAAAAATTATCTGATGAAAGTGAAGACCAAAATTGGAACTTGAGGCGAAGAATAGATAGTTTGTGGTCCAGTTTGGCCAGTTTATGGGCCATAGGGTCATGGGTCCAAAATAGTTAAATTGATAGTTAAATAGGTACTTAATTTCAATTAAGGTCATTCTTAAAGAATTGAAACAAAATTTTAAACTTTAGCGTAAAGATCGAAGTAACGACTAGGGGGTGAACCCAGTCATATATCTAATAATTTCTGTTTGTTTAAGTTTTGGTGTTGCTCCTTACTTTCAGTAGAAGAAATTGTTTTTTAAGGAAAGTAGAGACGGAAATTGAAACTTAAGACGAAGGGTAAATAGTTTAGGATACAGTTTGGCTATTGTGTCATAAGTCCATAGCGCTTTCATCGATAGTTAAATAGGTACTTAGTTTCATTGGAGCTTCAAACTAGTTCTCTGATCCAACAGTTCGTGGTAACGAACTGTAAGTAAGGAGCGACCCGGCTCAATAGTAACTGAAACTAAAAAGCAGAATTTTGATATCAATAGATACATCAAAAGAATAAGAGTAGGGAGCTAGGTATTACTCCTTGGGGGGCACTACTGCTGCCATCTATAATCGAGTCTAACGGTACTTAACCACATAGAAAATTTTATTTTTCCACTAACGGGTCAATGACACCTCTTTCAAGGTAAATCAGGGGGATGTTTCTAAGTGTATTGACTCCAAGACGAGATTTAATGTCCTTGGTAGAAAGTCTGAACGAGATTTATTGTCCTTGGTAAAAAAGTCAGGATGAGATTTTATGTCCTTGGTAAAAAGTCTGAACGAGATTTAATGTCCTTGGTAAAAGTTTGAGCGAGATTTAATGTCCTTGGTAAAAGTATTCTTTCTAGACCAGTCAGGGAACTTGAAAATACTGGGGGAAAATTTGCATGCGTACTGAATTCTAACGGTAAAATGTTATTGAATACTGACAGTACAAAATTTATGCATGGTGTATTGATCCGCTAACGGTACCCAACCGCATAGACAATGCTATTGATCCGCTAACGGGACAGGATCACGCGTCTTTTTCAAGGTCAATTTGTTTGTTGTTTCTAAGTGTATTGACTCCGAGACGAGATTTAATGTCCTTGGTAAAAAGTCTGAACGAGATTTAATGTCCTTGGTAAAAGTCTGGACGAGATTTAATGTCCTTGGTAAAAAGTCTGAACAAGATTTAATGTCCTTGGTAAAAATTCTGAACGAGATTTAATGTCCTTGGTAAAAGTATTCTTTCTAGACCAGTCAGGGAACTTTGGAAATACTGTGGGGAAAATGCGCATGCGTACTGAATTCTATCGGTACAATGTTATTGAATACTGAGAGTATATTTTCATTCATGGTTTATTGCTCCACTAACGAGTCAATGACACCTCTTTCTAGGTCAATTTGTTTGTTGTTTCTAAGTGTATTGATCCACTAGAGGGGAAGTAGTTTTCTGGGAAATTGATTTGCATAATCAACGGGGAAGTCGAACGGGACAGGATCACGTGTCTCTTTCTAGGTCAATCAGGTTAAGTTAGGTTATTTCCAAATAAAATCATTTTTGTAGTCCCCCTCAAGTATCTTCAAATTTGGGGTATATCCCCCTCCCCCCTCCCCCAATACAAACTCCTCTATGCAATGTTTATAGTCTTTAGAAAGCGTAAAATACGCTCTTTTTTACCGTATAAACGCCCCCACTGTTTACGACTTTAATTCTTTCATTGGAAATAATTCTATTTTTCGATAAATTCCTGCTTTCTGTATCCTAGCAAAAGTGACAGGTATCTTCAGTCAACACTTAGGCATTAATCACCATATGATGCTAAGCTGTGAACCTGACTTTTATCAGTTCCGTAAAAAGGTATATAGGGGTTATTATTGGTACCCGTCAAATGCGCATCCTGTTCTAGTCAATTATGTAGACAGCTCGCGTCTATTTTCTGATTAATCGTGCAAATGATTACACAAAAAGACGCTTTTTTTCTGTCAATTTAGTGGCGTATCTTTCTTCAGTAAATCCTGTATATTGCTAGGGGTGCGGGTGTTAGTTATGATAAATATTTAATATGAAAAATTTGTCTTCCATTTTGAGTAGTCAGTGTTTATATGGGGAGGGGACTGTGCCTGAGTTATGGGGTTCGCTTCTAACAGCTTCGTTGCAAGGTGAAAACAAACTCTTTCTTCGCGTGTAAAGTAAGGGGATGGATGCATTGTGCAGACATATACACCCTTTGACAGGAAAACTAATGTAGCCTTTCCTAAACAGTTGGGACATTTTAGAGGATGATTTGAGGTGAAAGTCTGTGGTCGTTATAATACACAAGTTCCATTTGAACAGTGCTGTAAGGTCCACTACCCCGACCTCCATGACCCCCCAATTTTATTTGACCCCCTCCCAATTTTTTTTCTGATTTTTTTTTAACTTTTTTTCATTATTGTTTTTAACATGATATATTTTTCAACTTTTTTTTACATCTCTTATAATGACATGAAATATGCTTATGGCTCTAACAATTCTACTTTATGCTTGCTCAGAAACACGATGCGGCTTTCCCAATGGTACTCTATGGCTGGTTATCAACACTACATAGTTTGTTGCATGTATTAAATCAGTATTTTTTACGCAGTGGATGGATAAATATAACTAATATCTCTAAAAAGTGAAGATGAAGCATTTTAAGAAAGTGTGTTCACATGACAGTGCTATTGTAGCATTGAATGCTGACAAGGAGAAGTATTTAAACTATGAAATAAGTACAAGTGGTAGCACTATCGGAAATGTATGCGTGCATTGTCATGACAGTAAGGAATTAAATTTCTTTGGAGTACCAAAAAAATTTAACTCTTATGATGCTGGATATGCGAGATTGAGATCCCCAGAGATGATTGCATTCAAAGAGAATCCCAACATATAAATAATAGTCGATGAAGAGGGGCGTCTTCTTGCTAGTACTTGTGGTAACATGTTACCCAGTGTTAAACCATATCACCAGCCTTCAGGTATTAGCGTTCAAATGAAAGCAAAGAGGAAAAGAAAGGCCTACTCTTCTACTAATATCATAAACCATATCTTGTCTACGTAACGAAACTGTTACCAGTGTAAGAAAAATGTTGTAATAGACAGTGAAATTACCGGAAAAATAAAAAGGGCATTTGTAGAAAATATCACTAGGGAATATAAAGATAAATCGATAAGACACAAAGTGCTAGAAAACATTACTACCATTAATCAAACAGTCAATGAACCAAATAATAGCAAAGATAAAATGCATATTAAACATGTAGATGACCCCCCCCCCCCCGGTAAAAGTGTGTTCACATAATAGTGTTATTGTAGCATTGAATGCTGAC
>JAQQPU010011783.1:0-18730 GCA_029168905.1 Artemia sp. Kazakhstan ARC1039
AGCGGGAGGGAAATTTCATTGTTTTTCCGATTATTTTAATGAACATACTAAAAAAAGTTTCTTCAATAAACATTCCAAAATAAAGTATTTTTTAGAAAATCTTAAAGGGGGAAGGAGGCAGGGTGAAAAAAATACAGAGAGGGGGGGGGGTACTCCATAAGCTCTCCCCCTGACATCCTACCTAAACTGGCGCCCTTGAGTGGGAGAACATAAATCCATCCGGTGGCTTTATCACCTTAAAAAAAAGTTCAACGTGTATCTTAAAATCACTCATTACCAACCACATTTTTAGTTAAGACGCATCTAAATCCCACCGATTCTTTTAGAAATTCATAGAGAAGGAAATATAAAAATCAGCCATACCCAGGATTAGGAGTAATATGAGTAATATATAATAAGATCTACCAAAGACCTGGACATCATCCAGTTTAAAAGTCCCTTGCAAAAAAAATGATACCATGGCAAACCACTTCCCATCCTACAAAGACCCTCTTCAAAGAGAGGAATCAGCAGAAGATTGCTAAAAAAAACTTTAAAAAACTTAAATATTTCACCTAATTTTTAATGTATTTACCAGAGTAACTTTAAACATTTGCTTTTTTTACAATTCCAATTGGCACAAAATGCAAGAAAACATATCAATCAGCGTTGGCTGGTATGGCTGATATCGATCAACTGATATGGAATATATATCTATCAGCCTTGGCTGATATCAGACAAAGTCTATTATTTTAGGGATTTTTTCTTAAGTTTATTAGCACCAACATTTCACGGCTACTCTCTTTTTTATTCCTTTCTCTCGTGCAAAATATTAGAAAAAAAAAACAGCCGTAATTTAAAGCCCACTTGCTTTCACAAAACAATCATTTTAGTCTGTAAATAAAAATCTGTAAAAGGTCTGTAAATGTAACAAAATAAATCTGATCAAAGAAAATCTAGACTAAATTTTCTAGATAGTTTCTTTTTCGTTCTATGTAATAAACATTTTAATGATTCCAACTTTCTCCTAGGTAATTTAACATCAAACAACAAATTTAAAAATAAATCATTTGCTTTCAGTACCCAACAAACTTACCTGGTTCAAATTGAGCCTATTTAGCGGTGCACATTGTTCGTTCACGCTTTCCACAGCTCCTGTATACTTGTTCTTTCTTTCTGCTTCTTGGGCCAAATATAGGTCCAGAACAGGAATTCCTCTTGTTTTAACATCACTCTCAGTGAGGGAGTTCAACATTAGTAGAACCCAAACAGGTCGTTTGCGTTCCCAGTCAAGTGTTATTTGGCGGAAGAGAAGGTCAGCCTGCTCAGCTCGACTTTCAGCTGCCCGTGGCGTATCTGACAACCAGTGGGACATAACTGTCTTGAAAAGAGAGACAATTGCATGCTTACTCTAAATAAAATATTAATAGGTGCTATTATTATTGCTCTGTACTTCTTACAGGGCTAAGCTACTTGTGGGGAGTGCACTAGTGAAAACCCCTTTTCCATCCCAATCTGTTGGAAACGTCTACTGTGCCAAACTCCCAAGAAAGCATAAGAATATTGTCTTTTCTTCGTCTAATCCACCTTATCCTAGGAAACTGTACCTTTATCTTACCTTGTAAGGCCTATATAGGAAAATTATTCATGAGGTGGGCTCCTTATACATCCTTAGGATATGAGCAAGCCACCAAAGTTTTGTTGCAACCTACAGTATATTTGCTCTATTTTGAGTAGATTTAGTTCAGACTAGTGACATGCCAGTTCATCCAAAATAGTAGTACATTTACGGTAGTTTTTACCACAGATAGTATAATTTATATAGTGGTACCTCTTTATAAGAACATTAAGTTAAAACTTTCAGGGCAAGTTGTTGCAACCTACTTCAAGGTACATAACAAATTTTCATGTACAGAATTACCAAAGCACGAGTATTCTAGCTTAAAATGACAAAGACGCGATTTGAAGGTGTGACAAAGTTACGAAACTTCTATTAGCTCTTCTATATGACTATTGGTTCTTGAAGCACAGGTGGGAAAAAGTGAAACTTTAGGGTAAACATAGAAGACAGTGACGGTTGACAGCCCTCCTCATTTATAGAATGATTTATGTTAATTTTTGAATTTTTAAGTCACTCGTTACTTTCATGGGAGAAAAAAAAATTAAATTCTGTTCATTCTTAAGTCATATTGTGGGTCTTTCAGGAGATTTGCCTCTAGATACATAATTTTATAAGCTTCATTCTTTCTCATTGAAATAACTATTTTAATTTGCAACCGCAGATCATATTTTGCAATGACGGGTTATGGAGTGAAAAAAGGCACGGAAGGGGCCTTGTTACCCCACAATAATTCTACTCATATAAAGAGCGCTTGAACTCATAATTTCCATCTTCAAATTTCCAGCTACTGTCGGCTCGATCCAGATATAGAGAAATCGAGGGCATAGAGTATGTCAATCATGAAGGACTACATCTTCTCTCAATGCTTAATTTACCATTTTACAATATGCTCACGTTTCTTCTGAAATTTATCAATTAAACTAGAATCCTAAAATTCCTTGGATAAAATTACTGTCCAGTTCAAATTCAGCAGATACAACCTTCAAACAATCTCAGCTTTATCCCGAGTTAAACACTGTATAAAAAATTATACCTTTCTTGAAATATTTGTTAATTAGCACTTATCTATAAAATGAACAGCTTGTCACAACGTTTGCCCCTTACACTAGGCAAGGACACATGAATAGTGCTACCTTCTCACACAGGTCTTTTTTCATACTTTGTCCTTATAACTAAATTAACAACGTGAAATTTCAACGTGAAACCAACGTGAAAAGACGTAAAATAACAACGTGAAACCAATGTGAAATTTTAACATGAAACATTTTTGGTTGTAAAGGGTTTGGTTGGGCGAAGGAATTCGTCTAGCAGCCCTTGGATCACTTTCAGTTCTTAGACAGGGCACTAGAACACGCAATTTTCAAAATTTTATTTGCTAAGTGATTAAGTTACGTAAAGCATTAACTTTCACACTTAAACAAGTGTTTTCACACTGGGCTGACATAAAACTTCATCACAATCATCATCTAGAATCATCAAAATAGTAAACCACTCAGAAATTACAATAAGGAATGGAGATGGAGAATCAAGCTCTGATCAAGCATGAAGGGCTTTCTAAGAAAGTGTATTAATTTGTTTCCAAAATCAATAAACTGTTCATCTAGAAATTCATAGTGCCATTCTTTATTTTTTGCTATTATACTCATATTTCCATAACATAATAAAAACTTACATAAAACTCAAGCTTACTTGGAACTGCCTAAATTATAGACGAAACGTAACGTAACGGATGCTCTGTAACGCAAAGTAACATAAAACCTTAAACTATTCTAGTGTTAAAGGTTCTACGACGCAGTGTGAAAGCACCATTATTTTTATATTATACGAATTTACTTACAGTAGCAACGTTTAATAGTGTTGACATAGCAAAAACTGAACTTTTAAAGAGATCTAAAAACTTGACAAAAATTTGGGTGGGAAAAGCACAATAATCTAGTATTACCAGCAGATTACATACGAATAGGACAAAAATTACGTAATTTGGTAAAGTCATTACTCAACATGTGAAGTAGCAACAGAACACTTGAGCTATAGAAATATTTAAAATCTAGCATATTACAAATTAAACCTGAAAAAGGAATGTCAGTTACCTATTCATGGTGAAGGCCAAAAGTTTACCCCTTCTAGGATTAAAAAAAAATCGTGAAAAAAAAACACTAAACCGCAAAACTTGAGTCAAATTTCAAATATAGTGTAAATTCAATCATTTTGTTACTTTCTCTTCTTCCCAGTGTTTTCCAATTTTCATCATTTGCAAACAGGGCTACATCCCACAAAAAGCATTAGGTCCAGGAGGACGGTCTCTGTCCCTTATTTCTCTTCCAACTATATTTTTATGCTTGATATGCATACAAAAATTTTGTAGCTAATTGAATATAGATATTAAAGTTGGTTTGCAATTATAGTTATTAGCTCCTTCTAAACCTGTAGTCAGACCTTTTTCTATTTATTTTCTTCCTTTCAGCCATATATCTTTTTTCTCTAAGAGAAATGTAACAAAAACTGTTAATCTATATTTCCTTATAGATTGGTTAAGGTTTTATTCTGTTCCCTGACTTATTTTTCCAAATATTTATTTTTTTCTTTCCTCCATAACAATTGGTCCTGAATTTCCTTCAAATTACAAACAGCTCCCTAACTCCCTCTTTGTCTAATTATCTGCATTAACTATGAGCGACTTTAAACAGATACCAACCATTGATCTTGCTTTTGCTAACTAAATTCCTTTAGATGTAACACTACATCCTAAACCACTACTAAAGAGCAAGTCTTTCAAGAGCCCATGCTGCATATTTTTTTCAAATTCTAGACTTAAGACATTACTCGCGAGCTGGCTAGCAAAGCCTACTTAGGTTTCCATGTGACAGTCGCAACTAGTAGAAGGCTGTAAGACCAATATTTACGAGAATTGGCAAAACTTGCAAGGTGAATTCTGGCTGGTAATGAAAAGTGATCCTGGCTAGTGGTTTTTAGTATCAAATCATAAGACTTACAGCTTAAAACAACCAGCGAATTCCACCGTTTGCTTTAGTTTTTAAATCAATAACTCAATTGAATGAAAAGTATTTTTTAAAATGTTGCATACTCACAGCCATAACCTAATTACTAGCACAAGTTTATTGGCATAGGCCGATTAGGACAAAGGAAACATGGTTAATTTTCAAATAAATTACTTTTTCAGCTTCACTTTCCAAGGGTATCTGTGACTGGCACTTTTTAGTCAATAAGACACCTTGCCACAAATAACCCGCTTTATTTGTGTTCACAGCATGTACAAGTTTTGTATATATCTACAAGGCATTTGGACAGGGAAGTTAATTGGAGGGGGTGCGCTAGTGCGATTTTTGTATTTTCACTGAAAATACTTTTTTTTGGTAATTTACCTGTGACAATAGAAATAAATTGCAACAAAAGAACAACAACAGTATAAATTAATTATTTTCATGTTTTTATCAATGATTTCTTAATGGCAAATTTGATACTGAAATTAAAAACAGTTTTTTTTAAAAACTCTCTATTACAGGTTTTTCTTACCTTTATTTTCAATAGATGTCGCTCATAGATCCGTTCTGGTAAAATATCACTAAGCGTTTTCCCTTTGGGTAGCAGCTGACACTTCGTCAACGCTGCAACAGTGTAAGGGTCAGTCAAATCAACTCTCTATATTACAGGTTTTCTTACCTTTATTTTCAATAGATGCCTCTTAAGTCGTTCATAGATCCGTTCTGGTAAAACATCACTAAGCGTTTTCCCTTTGGGTAGCAGCTGACACTTCGTCAACGCTGCAACAGTGTAAGGGTCAGTCAAATCAAGTTCAAAATAGACAGCATCTGACAGATGAAATGCTTCCTTTGCAGCTTCTGGTATGAAGTCCCAAACCCTTGAATAAGGCACATGAATGGTACCAAAAAAGTATGACGGAGGTTGTGTTCTTGTCTTCCATAAAAAGGATGAAGTAGAACCAGCCTTGTGAAAAAACAAGATTAGAAGTTGCTGGGGACCATACCGAGGAGAACGGTATATTCTTTTCTAAAAATTCTTGTTCCAAAATGTTTATATTTTCAACCCAATTTTTTTGTTCTTCCATTATCATTAGACACACTAGGAAGAATAAGATATGGAGATTTTTACCTATTATATTTCTTATTAAACCCTAGCAAAAGAACTGGCTTTGGCAGCATCAAGTCCAACCTGCCTTCTTATGTGCCTTGCTTTCTTATGTCCCTTGCTTGTATAGCTCTTCTTTTGATCTAGCAAATGTGCCCTTGCTTTGCTCAGGTAGGAACTTGGCTCTTTGGTCCCCTCAAATAGGTCCCTGGCTTTGCTTATAAAGTTATCACTTTCCAGATATTTAGACTACATAGTTATCCAAAATCAACTCGAACCACGTCAAACTGATCCCAAAGTAGTAAGAGGGCTAGAATCACGATGTTATCCTAAAAGGACTTTCTGGTTGTTTTTTTTATTGTTATTACGAATAACAATTCTATTGATTTTGTCACTCAGTACATTTTCCGCGGAAGTAATTTTGTTCTAATGGTAATTTCTTCTAATGGCTTTGGAGAAACGTTCCGAAAAGCAAAAACAAGGAAAGCTTGTGAAAACTGAAGTGAATAACAGAATAATAGTGAAGTCATTTTCTGATGGTACTACTACTTCTACTAACAAGTCACCGCCGCACCAACCCACCTGATCCCAACACACCTACGCACACTCCTCCTCCGTCACGATCTATTCAAAGCCTCCCTCTTTACACCCTCCCAAGAAGTTCGTATTTACTTTAAATCTTTCTTTATGACATCCTCCCACCCCAGACGAGGAGGACCTGCTTTCCGTTTAGCCCTAGACGGTTCGCCGAAAAGTATAATCTTCAGCAATTTGTCATCCTTCATGAATAAAAGTTCAAATAGGGATAAAATCATTTTAATAGACAGTGATAGAAATTCACAAAAATACAAGATATTTCGGTCACATATGCAGTGATCGTCATCAGTAGTAAAACTGACGATGATAGTTTTACTCAGTAGTGTTACTACTGATGACGGTCACTGCATATGTGACCGAAATATCTAGTATTTTTGTGAATTTCTATCACTGTTATCATAATCACTGTCTATTAAAAGAATTTTATCCCTATTTGAACTTTTATTTATCGTCATGGAATGACAGTGTGGTCTCCGAAATTATCTACGTCATCCTTCATCCGCAGAACGGGCCCTAGCCATCTCAACCTTTCTTTCATTATAGCCCTAGAAAGCGGGTTGAACTACATTTTTCGTACAGCCTACTGTTTGAAATACGGTCAGTCAGCCGGTTACCCAGAACAATCCGTAGGCAATTTCTCTGAAATACATCTAGCAAATCTTCATCCGCTTTTTGGAGCGCACATGCTTCAAAGCCATACTCGACCACTGTCATCACTACAGCTTCCAATAAAAAATGAGCTACAGAGAGTGTAGCTCATCGGTGTCCTTGTGCGATGCAAATAATAAATAAATGAAAGTTGACATGTCTAAGTATGTATATAGGAGTTGATTTTAGGAGACTGTGGCCAGAAAACGCACACAAATAGGATGATTTTATGGGAGTTTTAGTATTAAAGGATGAATTGTAATGATCCCGTCATTTTACAATTTTAGTCAAGCATATATGCCTGGATCAAAGAGCTAGAAATGACACGACAAATCAATTGGAATCATGGACTCAAATTAAAAGAGCACAAACCATGCTTAATGAGGACTAGTCTTAACATCTAAGATACAAAATTCTGATTTTCGCTATTTCTCCATTTGAATAGGAACAAATGTTATTTATCTCTAACTTTTTACCTAGCTGTAATTTCAGGGTATAATTTTAATCTGCGCATTAGTCGCACAAAAAAAGGTTTTTTTTAGTTTGTATACATTTTTTGTAAAAAGGAGTATTTGAATGTTGATATGGAAAAGAGAGAAAAAAACTATTATATTACTGAAGCAAATAAAGTTGTGTCATCGAGAATCAGAGGTACTCCTAAACCATCAGCATCCCCATGTCTTTTTTAGGTGATGCAGGGAGGGGTGATGGACCAAATATCTTGCATAAAAGAGCAATATGTTGTTCAAAAATAAATTCAGGGGAGTTGAATTCACGAAACTATGAAGAATACGGATTTTAAACAAGAATTGCATAAGATTATAGAAAAAGCAATGAGAATTTTATAGTAGGGTGTCCCCCCTGCTTTACTTTTTTGTAGGTCTTCTTTTTTAAACAGCCCTTTTGCAACTGCTTCAAATGTTAGAAGGACAGGCAGACAAAGGAAATAAGTATTACATTGTCTCAGCATTATGAGCATAGATTAAGCAAACAGAATGATATTTTTATATATAAAGTGTGAATAATAGGCTAACCAATATTGCGTTCTACTAGAACTCAAATTGAACAAAAGTTGAAAGAAACTGAAAATTAGCAGCAATCAACACAATTTATAAATCTAAAGCCAATGTAGGAGACATCAATTACCTAATTTAGGGTACAGGAAATGGGCAAGTTACCTGTTTTCAAATCATAGAAAAGATATTAGTTGGGTACTACTTATGTGAAGCAGACACGCACACAGTCAGGCCATTATACTTCTCCCCAGAAATATCAAGGTTTTATGATGTCCCCAAAAATATGTGCCTACTCACTGTTCACTCTAAAATGAGACCACTAAGGTAGAACTTTAGATTTTGTAAATTTTTGTTGTTTCTTCCACATTGGACAAAAAACCAGTCCACTTTTCAGCTCTTAACGTTACAGTAAAACTGGAAGTACGGCACAGAAAGCTCTCAAACACAGTAGGCGTCTACATTTCTCTGTATCACCACCTTATCAGCCAGCGTCGACCCAGCTCTAAATAGGTGAAGGAGAAATCTGGGGAAGGTAAACAGGAAGTGTTCAAAAGCACAGAATGGCTGGACCCCAACCCCCCATTGCACTTCCTGGATGAAGGGCCATGAAACAGATATCAGCACCATGGGTAGGGACTGCAAAGTCTAGTGTCATATTATTTCTTTTTTCCTTTTACCACCTTATCAGGGTTTTGAGTTGTGGTTTGTTTTCACTTTTTTGTTTGTTTTGTTTTCACTGTTTTTTTTTTTTTAATCCACGTATTATACTATTGCATAGCATGGTGAAAAATAAATAATAATAATAATAATAATAATAATAATAATAATAACAATAATAATAACGCCTCTACATCACTAACGAAAAATTGAATTACGAAAAAAATGGAGAAAACAAAAAGACAAAACAAAACAAGGATAATTTTAAGTCAATGAATAAATGAAAAACAAAGCGGATATGTCGGCAAAAACCACCGCTAATCCGTCCTCAATGCTAAAAAGTAAAATGCATAAATATATATTATAAAAGAAAAACCAACTTTCAGCAGTGACCTTAACAGAAGCTAAAAAGTGACTGAATTTTACCGCAATGTATTCTTTAGCACCGACAATGAATCAATTTTTTTGTTTTGTTTTTTTGTCTTTTAAAACTGATATATTAGAGAACTTACCTTTTGTCTCTGACACTGTATTCCGTTCAGCTTTCTCTTAGCTTCCAAATTGGTCGAATGACAGACAATCTGAAACGAAACCGAATTATATATAATTTATGATAGCAACATTGTAATAGAAAGCAATAGGTAAATACCAAATAATTTATTATGTTTACACTAATTGTAAGGACCTATACAATTTTTGTTAATGCAAATAAGAAAATATGTGCAAACAAGCTTCTGCTGTAAATAGGGGGGGGGTTAAAAAAAAGGAGATGCTGCATTTTTGTGGTGATTCTTTTCAATTTTACTAGTAGGGAGGAGCGGATCTTTTGGATCAATCTTAGGGTATCAACCCTAGATCTCCCCATGCAGGCCTAAATATCCAAAGACAAAATTTTCCAATTGAAGTTGAATGAAGAAGGTATTTAAACATTTAGCCTCAGGCAATGGACTATTTTGCATGCAATTGAATTTAGGTCTTAAACTTTCTAAAAAGGATATTCACCATAAAAAGCTTTTGATGCAAAAACAGGTTTAGATAGAAAAGGTAGTATCCATACCTAGGCACATAGGGAAAATAGAGGGTTTTTCTAAAAATTAGCCAAAAGGCTCCCCCTCCTCTATTAACAAAGAATGCGGCCTATAATTGTAGAAGGTTTGTGTTTACAACTCTGGTGGAGAATATCCTCATCCTTCCACTCTCCTAACTCTGTAAAAAGTGCAGTCGCTCTCCTTAACATTTAGGTCTTAGATGTCACAGAAGTTGATATTCAGTGATAGATAGGGCCATTATAAAAAAGTTCAGTTCGACTGAAAGCTTCTTTCTTCTTCTTCTATTTCACAGCAGGCGGGCTTTTCAGTATTTACTATTTAGCCCTTTTCCTTTTGCTTCACTCTGTGGGCTACAGAGCTACTGGCTTGATTGCCTCTTATTTATTAGATATTCTCAGATATCTTTCCAGTAGATCTTTCGACTCAAGGAGTTCAAATATATGGTGATAGATGTCGATTTCTATGCTCTGTGTGCAGGTATAGTTGGCTAGGCTCTTGGCCGATAGTGAGATTTTGTGGTGTTTGAAGCATTTTAACAGTTTACAAAGCAAAGTATGTTGTGCAGACGTCAGCATATTACATTCAAATAGGCAGTGGTCAATTGTTTCATTATTCATATTACAATACCTGCAAAGAGGGGACAGGGGAACTGAACCACTTGAATTAGGAAACTGGTACGAGAATACAAGAAAGTTTAGTCCATTTGCTCCAGAATGAATTCTATGATAAATTTTAGAAAAATACTTACTGGGAAAGGGGGAAAGGATAGGATTAATCTTATTAAACATAATATTTGATAGTCTCCATCGGTAAATATCTCTAATGAGGATTGGTCTCCCACTTGGCTGGTCAATATTTATAGCATTTTTTGCTATTTCATCAACCTGTTGATTACCACTTATACCAGAGTGGCTAGGAATATACTGAAGATAAGATCTTATGCCACTTGAAGCAAGATTATCTATAATGTTAAGACAATGATAAGTGTCAATGTCTAACTTATACTGAGGAGCTGAGGCCAGCAACTCAAGGCTTGATAAAGAGTTGGAATAAACTATAATATTATTTGAATTAGCAATCAAATGTTGGTTTTCCGTAAGGTGTTCTAATGCCATGATTATAGCATTTAACTCACCAGACATTATAGATACATTATTATACAATCTCTCACCCATTGCAATTTTCAGGTGAGGAAGGAAAGCACCACTTGCTACCTTCTCATTCATTTTTGACCCATCAACAAAGATTTGGAAGCTGTAAGGAAATGTACTCCAAATTCCTCTGGAGAAACAAGGCTGAGGAGAAACACGTATCAGTTGCCAAACAATATAAAAGACCAACCCTACCACGCGTTGTTTTGGACCTCATTAAGAAAAAGCAAGCCTGTTGGAAAAATTATGTAGCTGACAAGTCGAGCCCTCTCAAAGCAAGAGCCTACCGAAGGCTACGAAATGAAGTAGGCGACAAACCAGGCAATCAGCCAGCATGCGAGAGCAAAACCTTGCAGAATCTATCAAGACCAACCCCAGAATGTTTTGGAACCACATGAATTCTAAACGCATTGCGAAGCTAGATATTTCAATCTTAAAAAACCCTACGACTGGACACCTGATTGAAAGATCTGCAGAAAAAGCAGATTTACTAAACACGTATTTCACTACGGTCTTCACCCAGGAACCTATTCAGTCATCACTACCAACCCTGCAAACCATAGTCTCTGACAAAACACCCAGGGTCGACATAGACCCACAGGTGGTCCTGAAGAGACTCAAAGAGCTAAGGATAAGCAAATCGCCAGATTCGGATGGACTTCATCCCAGAGTGTTAAATAGAACCGCAGATCTAATTGCAGAGCCCCTATCGATGACTTTTCAAAAATCCTTACAGTCGAATGAACTCCCTAGTATCTGGAAAAAGACAACGGTGATACCATTGCACATCAAGAGAAACCGCCAAGATCCTCTAAATTACCGCTCGATCAGTCTAACCTGCATAACCTGCAAAATACTGGAATCTATCATATCTGACCACATCTTTGAGCACATGAGCATAATAAAGATAATCACTAGCAAGCAATTTGGGTTCTTGAAGAGAAGGTCTGCAGAGTCACAGCTTCTTCTGTCAGTGGAAAACTGGAAAATACATGCAGATAAGGGTGATCAAGTCGATGTCATTTATATAGACCTTAAAAAGGCCTTTGACAAAGTACCTCATCGTCGCCTCTTATACAAACCTTGGTCTGGGATCCACAGTTGATTGGATCGAACAGTTTCTTATTGGAAGGTCTCAAACAATATCAGTAGACAGAGTTTCGAGTACACTTGAAGTAGAGGTAATCAGCAGTGTTCCCCAGGGCTCGGTCCTTGGCCCTCTCTTATTTAATCTGTATCTCAATGATCTAGTAGAAGGCATCAACTCAGAGATTCTATTGTATGCAGACGACACCAAGCTGTATAAAGTAATCAAAACAGCTGCCAATGCACAATCTCTGCAATAGGACCTTGACAAGCTCAATAGTTGGATGTCCAACTGGCTGATGGAAATCAATATCGACAAAAGCCACAAGCTGACGACAGGGATACCTACTATCCACTATGAATATAGACTAGGAGACTTACGGATCACATCATGCCAGGAGCGCGACTTGGGAGTTGTCATTGACAGCAACCTCGACTTCCAGGCCCACTACAACAGCATTATTGGGAAAGCAAATAGTGTTGCAGGAGTTTTAAGGCGCAACTTCACTTTTGGAAATGATAAGACCCATTGCCTTCTCTACAAAGCTTTAGTACGGCCAATCTTTGAATATGGTCATTGCACTACACGTCCCTTTTACAACAAAGACATCGAAGCTCTCGAAAAAGTTCAAAGACGAATAACAAAGTTCTGTCCGACTCTGAGAAACTTACCTTATTGCTACGACGCCTACGAAAGCATTCAGGCTACCGATGTTCTCAGCTTCAGCCACACAAACCTTCGTGGTCACAACCTCAAGCTTCAAGAGGAGAGGTTCCAAAAGGACATTGGCCGTTGGGCGTTCAAGAACCGAGCAACACAACACTGGAACAAGCTCCCCTTTGAAGTCATCAATGCCAAATCATTAAACTCGTTCAAGCAGGAACTGGACAAATACTACAGTGAAAGTGCCTACAATTTTTTTTCAGTTTAAAAGATTTTTGTAGAGGCCCTGTGGCCTATTGGTTTTGCATTATATTATTATTATTATTAGGGCAATTGTACATATCAAATTCATTGCATAATTTCCATCAAGAATGCACTTTTTATAGAGAGTTGACATTTAGGTTGGAGCTTATACCACAGGCATAGGGAAGGAGCTAAGACCATTGGTTCTTCGATGTATTTTTTTTTTATTTTAGATTTACTATTTCCTGTACTCAGGCAATTACAAGGTATTATAGCAGCTCTCACGATACTACCCTTTCACTGACAGTCCGGCACTCTTATTGATGTATAAAAGAGGACCAAGGTCCATGTGGTGAAGAGAAAGACCATTTTTAATCTCTTTCACAAAACAACTTTAACTTCATTTTATCTGATTTAGAAGGTAAAACCATTAGAGTATTGGATGTCTGGGTATTAGTGATGTTATTCAAATGAATTTTTTTTTTCAAAATTAGTTAAGGCCCTAAACAAATTTTTCCGAAGTCATGACCTATCTACATCATTCTTTCACAATGGAAAACAAGCAAATAACAATCACAGAGCCAAGCTCAGTCCCCGGGTATACCTCAGTCCAGGGTACAATTTGTTATTGTTAATTTTTCAGCTGCAATGCATAGCAAGTAATGCAAAGCAATTAAGAATCCATAGTCACTACACAGCTATTGAAATATATCTGTACTGATAATAAACATATAGGATCCAGGATAGCATCTTGTGGAATGCTGGTTTTCACTAATGAGAATCTTGATTAGATAGGCTACCTTTGTGCCAGTAGGCATGTGAATTTATTCTTTCATGTTACAAAGCAAAACATTTTGTGCAACAAGAAGGGTGCTCAGCCTTCCCAGCATGAACATAACAGATTTAGTTCCTCCCAGAACTTCTCCCAGGAATCAAGAGGGATCATAGATTAATTTATAATCCCTATCTCCCAAACCTTGTTCTATATTTCTCTGAAGGCTTACAGAGTTATGAAATTTGGGCATAAAACTATACTTTTTGATGCTTGAATCTCACTCCCCCTACCTATACAAACTTCCATCAGTTCTGCTTCATAATGGGTTATTACCTTAATTGATTACCTTATTTTGCACTTCGGAGCCAATTAAGATCCTTCTTGGTCTGTTAATTGCTCCATACTTGATGATGTGAATGATTAAACATCAAATGCATTCCACTGGTGCTTCCAGGGAACATCATTCTATTCAACATACAATGACTTCTTGAACTCTTCATTATTGGGTGCTGAGACTGTTTTATTTGAGAGACTATTCCAGCGGTTTACTACATGGCAGGAGTCATGCAGTAAACCGCAAACTGTTGTTGGTGATTCTCCTTCATTAGTAAAAAGCCTCACTCTCTGTGTTCTATCTGTAAGAAAAGCTGAGATCCAGCCCACAAGGTCTGCAAATACTTTCTAAGACCACACTGGCTATACATGATGTATGAAGCTAAGAGAGGAAAGGAAATAATAAATGATAAATAAAACCAAAAAAGGGTGAGAAAACGAGGATTTTGTCAGCCAGTGGTAAAATATGAAGACAAAAAACCGGCACATATTTCGACTAGGCCTCCGCCAAGTCATCCCCACTTCTAAAAAAAAAAAAAAAAAAAAAAAAAAAAAAAAAAAAAAAAAAAAAAAGAATCTGACGTTTTAGAGTTCACTCTACAAGATCTGAACAAACACTGAATGAAAGACCAAATCCGAAACCAATAAAAAAAAGGATTTTACTGAAGGGATTGTGCAAGGATGTTTTGCCTAGCAATACTTTTTGCTCTTCTGCCATTTTGGTTTTCATTAGATATGTTAATAGGTTCTCTTAAATTTGATTGGGTGCAAATATCAAAAAAGTCTTTCAGTATTAAATTGTTATAAATTGGGCTTAATGAAATGTCTCCAGTGTCCCTATTTATAGCCAAATTCCTGTTTATATATATTTTATCTCAACTACCTCTTTGAAAGATTGCGGTAGGCCATTTACAGTAGATATTAAAGTTGCCTCCTCAAAAAGGACAAGATGTGTAGGATTTTCGAAAATATGCTGGGCCAATGCGGAATCAAAGCTGTCATTTTTATTTTTCAATCTCAGGGACTTATCTACTGAAGTTTTGTGTTCATGCAAACGTTCACCAAGTTGTTGATGGGTCCTACCAATGTAAAATTTCCCACATGAACACGGGACTCTGCAGACACCACTACCCAGTACATGGTCAGTTTTATCTTTTCCTGAGTTGAAAAAGTGTTCAAATTTTTGTTCACTTTTGAAAGCAACAGAGAAATTGTGTTTATTTAAAATTTTTCCAAGCTTATCACTAAGTTTTGAAATGTATGGTAGAGTGGCGAAAGTTTTTTTTCTCAATTGCCGGAACGATTGAATCAAGGGGGACGGGCTCCCTGTTTTCTTTTTTTATCTTTTTTAATCGTCAATCTATGATATTTTCAATAAGGTTTATTGGGTAGCCATTGCAGAATAAAATATCTTTGATATAATTTAATTCAGAATTTACATGATTAAGTGAACAGATTTTTAAAACTACTGTCGACTAAAGAGATTATTACCCCTCTTTTAACAGAAGGAGGGTGATTTGACGAGAAGTGTAGATACCGATCATTATGGGTCGGCTTTCTGTATATAGAAAATTCAAGGCTAGGAGTATTTTTTATAATCCTCTTTGAAAGATTGCGGCCTACCTCAATCTTTAAAAGAGGTAATTGAGATAAAAAAAATATATATAAACAGGAATTTGGCTATAAATAGGGAAACTGGAGACAATTCATTAAGCCCAATTTATAACAATTTAATACTAAAAGACTCTTTTGATATTTGCACCCAATCAAATTTAAGAGAACCTATTAACATATCTAATGAAAATCGAAATGGCAGAAGAGCAAAAAGTATTGCTAGGCAAAACATCCTTGCACAATCTCTTCAGTAAAATCCTTTTTTTTCATGGGTTTCGGCTTTGGTCTTTCATTCAGTGTTTGTTCAGATCTTGTAGAGTGAACTCTAAAAGGTTAGATTCTTGTTGGGGTTTTTTTTTTGTTTTTTTTTTTTTTAGCACTGAGGACGACTTGGCGGAGGTCCTAGTCGAAATGCTTGCTGGTTTTTCGTCTTTACATTTTACCACTGGCTGACAAAATCCTCGTTTTCTCACCCTTTTTTAGTTTTATTTATTATTTCCTTTCCTCTCTTAGCTTCATACGAAAAGGTCTGCATTAATTCCACATAAGATAAGTGTGGGTGTAGAACTTTGGCAAATACTTTTGCAAGGTCAAGCAACAAGACATCCACAGGTAAGCCCTTATCAATCAGGTCTGTTATAACATTATAAGTCTCCAGTAAATTTGTTTCCGGAGACTTTCCTGGTTGAAAACCATATTGGCTGGGCAATAGTATCCTATTAAGTTTGAGATGCTTCACGGCAGAGTAATTTACCACCCTTTCCAGGATTTTAGCAACAGCAGAAGCTATACTTATGGGACAGTAGTTTCTGCACTGGCTTTATTTCTCTTTTTGAACAAAGGGGTGACAAATGCTATTTTTCAATCTGTTGGCACTTCCCTGGTACGTAGGGAGACTTTGAATAATTGGGAGAGTGGCTTGGCAATGTCTTCAGCAACTTCATTTAGAAGATATGGGTGTAACCTATTTGGCCCAAATGATTTGCTGACATCTAGCAATTTAAGTTTTTGAGGATATTTGAACTATCCATCTCAATGGGCTCCATTGGGTGGTGGATTTGTGTAGGTTCAACATTGGGTAGATCTGTATCTGATGTGCTACAAAAAGCAAACAGAAACTGGTGGTTCAGTTCATCTGCAATTTTTTTGGCATCTGTTAGTTCAGCTACTGAAGCAGTTAGTTTAGATATTGATTGCCTACCAGGACTTTTACATGACACATATTGCCAAAATTTCTTTGGGTTATGCTTGCATTCTCTAGCTAGTGTGTGCAATATCTTTGCATCAGATTAAGGGTTTAATGGAAACCGAAGCAAGCACCTACAACAAAAAGCATATATAAACAATCAAGCAATTGTAAGCACGGCACAAGTCATATATAAGCAAGCAAGAAATTACAAGCACATGCAGTGCACTTAACAAGCAGGGCGTCAAGCATAGCATGTCAATATTCTTCATTCTGCTTCTTTTGATAACTTCAAAGGTTGAGCCTGGTGGGTGGCTTTGTGATTCGGCCAGAACGCGTGGTGTCGCGTAGCGGCTGTCTTGGTCGTGGGGTTAGGTGCGGAGGGGATCGTGGAGGAGACTCTGCCATGGCAGCATCTGCTATTGGGGTATTAAATCTTTTGGCGGGTGTTGTTTCAGCACGAGGTGGTGTTGGGAACTTTGTGGGACTCGACAGGGCGTTATGTGGATGTTAGATTCCTATTGGGCTCGAAGAGATGCGTGGGGTTGGTCTCCAGGCATGCTGGGTTCTAGCGATGTTGCTCCAAAATGCGGCTAGGTGGGCATACGTTGGTTTCTCTCTCTGATCTGTTGCCTGTTTTGTCTGTAGATCTTTACATTCTCTGTTTGAAGAATTTAGGATTGTGGCGCGTATTCATACTTTCCAGAATTAGTGCTTTCTGCCACCTAGCATTGGGGTCGAGCTTTACCCAGACAATCTGATCCTTGAGCAGTGGTTTTAGGTCCTTTGAGTGTCTATTATATGATTCACTTTGTAGTTTCTGTTGTCTTTCTCTGGCTTGTTGGAAAGATGAAGGTGGAATGACCTTGGAAGTGTTTGGGAAGAACTGGTAAGATGGATCTGAGTTGTCAGCTCATCAGTAACTGTGCTGGTGAGGCTAGCCCATCGACTGGCGTGTTATGGTACTCCAGCATGGCCAAATATAGAACAGACTGGTGTTCTACGGCTTTGGACATGATCCCGTTTTGCCATCTGTACCGCTTTTTCGCTAAATCCATTTGACTGTGGATAGTTTGGGCTTGACGTTTTGTGGTCAATGCTCCATTTGTCTAGGAATTCTCTGAATTCCTTTGATGAAAACTGAGTCTCGTTGTCTGACGTCAGTATTTTCGGGATTCCATGTCTGGCAAAGTGGGCCTTCAGTTTGGTAATCACTTGCTGTGATGTGCTAGTTGTTAACTTATTGACTTCGATGAACCTGCTGTAATAGTCAGCAGTGACTAAATATTGAGATCCCATGAATTTGAAAATATCAATTCCGACATGTCCATATGGATGGGTGGGGATTTCGGATGTTATCATACTCTCTTTGGCTTGGTTTTGTGCCATATTACCGCAAGTATTGCAGCTGCCAATCATGTTCTCAATATTTTTTGTAATGTTTGGCCAGAACACTACCATCCTGGCTCGTTCTTTGGTTTTGACTATTCCTAGATGGGAAGCGTGTAGTTGGTTTAAAATGTCATTCTGAAGTGTTTCTGGGATTATAATTCTGTTGCCCTTCAGAATCACACCATCCATGTATGTTAGTTCATCTCTGTGATTTCAAAACTTCAGTATTGCAGTGTTGCATTCATGGCGATGATTGGGCCATCCCTCAGTGATGGTCTTGACCAACACTTGTAGGTTTGGGTCTATCCTTGTTTGCTCTATGATTTGTTTGATCTTGTTGTCGCGAATCGTGGAAGATTTGAGAAAGCTCAGTACTGCAAATTCAGGGTCATGCTGTGTGTCTGGATCTGTTTCAGGCAAGTTTAATCTGGAAAGGGCATCTGCAACCAGAATCTCAGAGCCAGGGTGATATATGACTTGTATGTCGTAGTTCTGAACCTCAATCATCATTCTTTGAAGTCGTGGTGGAGCCTTGGATACTGGCTTCTTAAGTATGGACTTGAGAGGCTTGTGGTCAGTGGTTATGGTGGCTGTCCTACCATATATATATAT
>JAQQPU010011784.1:5224-27234 GCA_029168905.1 Artemia sp. Kazakhstan ARC1039
TATAACGTTGTTCAACCTTTAGAAATACCACAATCACATTCTATATTGCAATATAGATTTGTTCAATTTGTATAGACTGTATGTTTAAGGATGAATCTACGACCGTGCGGCAGTTTGGCTTCTGAAAGTCGGATGTAATGTATATACCTTTTTGATAGTTTTAAACCTATTAATTTTTTTTTAATTTCTGTTGGATTGCATTTTAGTCCTAGTCGGGCCAAAATATTTGTTTGGGGCGTGGATGGGTTGATTTCCGCCGAGTATCAGCCCCTTTCTATTATGTTTCTATGCAATCACCACCAATGGGAAAGGAAACATTAAGAAAGGAACATGCATACGTGACCAGGGGCGTAGCTCCAACATTTTTATTGGGGGAGCAAGAGGGGTGCATGTCCAGAGAGTCAAGGGGCTATGTAATAATTTTTTCTCCAAATTATTGGAGGGGGGGTGCAAACTGCACCTCCCCCCCCCCAAACGACGCCACTGTGCGTGACCACGCTTCTCGAAAAAGAACTCCAAATTTCGTATTTTTCCCAACGAATTATTTAATTCACTGTTTTAGGACTTACTTTTACTTACTTACTTATTTTAGGAACTGATTAATGGCTTCTGGAGCCCCCCCCCCCCCTTAGAACCTGCGCTGTTTATTTGGAAAATTCAACTTAGAATTTTTATTTAAGCTTTGAATTATATTTAACATGCTTTAAATCATAAAATACTTATAAATCCCTTAAATAAGTAAACTAATCACTTGCAATTGACATTGATTAGATTTCACATTTAATTTAATATTATAGAACCTGGAACAGGCTCGAGTTAACGTCAACGTCCTACAACATGCTACCCTTTATATTTAACGATTGATTTTATCGTTGAAATTAACCTTGATTAATTTCATTATTCTTCTTTATTGTCCTAGCTCAGCATCTTCTGCTTTTCGTGTGGTCCAGTCCTGTATATTGAATGGGTATCTCACAATACTACTTTTGAAAGTTTTCTAATGATATTACCGCAAGTTTTTATAGGGTTTCGGGGGAAAACAATCGTAAGTTATAAAAGCAATCGGTTACTAAACTCAATGTTTTTTTTTTTTTTTTTAATTTTATTGCGACAGCTACACTGCCGATCAGCGCCAAATTAGCTACGAAATTGGGCGAAATCTAACTTAGTTTTAGCTTACAACATTATTAATTTAAATTAAAAAATTACTTTTAAAAAAGTAATTTTTATTACTTAAGAAAGCAATACTACTTTAGCAACGATTGAAATCGTCAATTTTAGTTGTCCAGGAAAATAAAGCTTAGATTTCCCCTAAGACATCGCAAGGCGATAATGTAACTCTTACACTTTTTTTGGCAATATGAAAATTGAAAATTTTTTTGAACAATAAGAGCGACATCTTCTTATGTAGCATTACAAAAGGTTATTAAACACATCCAGATTCTATAGTTATTTGATTAAAATCATGAGAAGAAAATTATACGAACTGAAAGTACATTCAAAGTGGCCGATTCTGACAGATTCAACATCTAAAAGCTTAGCTCCATAGGCATTCAACAAAGTCCCATTTAACTTCAAATCAGTATGCCAATTTACTCAGTTTTACAATCGTCATCAGTGTTTAGAAAGAAAAGAAAAAGTAATGCCAATGCAAAATTATTATCATCGTGAAATTAGAAGTTCGATGAATACATTTCGCTGAATTTCATCTTTGACAATGTCATCAATCAAATGCACTTAAGAATGTTTATTTTCTTTTAGTTAATTATTAGCTTATATTTATTTATTAAATTATGTGTTCTTTTTAATACTAACCGTTGATTTTCACTAAAATTTGAAACTTAATATATTGGTCTACCCATTCAAAATTGTAATCTATATCAACACTATCTGTTAAAACCCGTCATTTTTTCATTGATCTCACGAATATTGCGAATTATGTGCCTTAGATGTTCAGTTTTATGAATGTTTTGGTTTCCCTGAACTTAGATCGGGATCAATTAAACAATAGCTATTCTCTTTCGTGTATATAGGGATAATCGGTGTGTCCATGTGCGTGGAAACTTAAAAAGAAAAATTGGCTTCTATTTAGGGTTAGAATATAAAAAGTACATAAATTATTTGAATGGAAGGAGACTGATATCCTCTAAGCTACTCCCTTTCCCCGTCTCTTAATTTTGAAGTAATAGCTTTGCTTTACTGAAATAAAGCACATTTTGTATAGTTCATTTCGTATTCATGTACTATTCATGTCAGTGGGTTAGCAAATATTTCTCAAAACCAATTAGCTGTATATGGGATAGGCCTAGCGTGTTCAGTTTTCAGTAAAGTGCAAGGGATACTTTAACATATAGCGCCTCTATCTTATTCACAACAATTTTGAACTTTATATATCCCTAAATGAGCCAACCTTTAGTCGTTTAAAGTTTTATCGTCTGTCTACTTTTTATTCGCAATTTTCTTTATTATTATTTTGGCGAAGAAACTGCTATGACTAGCGTGACAAGATATCAAAAGGAATTAGGGCTCGTAACCTTGCTTTGAAAAGGTTTGCCTTGTTTCGAAACTGATATGAAGTAATCTAAGATCACGACGTCAAAGTCATTAATTCTATTAAGAAAGAGCACACCTCCAAAAACCCTGTGTTTTGTGAGGAGTTGGTTGGCATACTAAGCCTAAGTACCTTCTGCACGTTTGCGTTTGTACTGTTTTTTTTTTATTATTATTTATTTTTTACAAATGATGAATGTAGAGAACAGTAAATATAAAACCTACTGCTTTCCAGGGAATTGTTCGTTCTTCATAAGGCCTTGAGAAAAGGAGTAAGCAGAAGGGGGAGGTTTTCAGCTCAGTCTCCAACATCCTTAAGTTCGTGGTTTGCCCTATGATTTCTTTTATTTCATGTAATTTGCCTAGTTCGAACATTTTTGGACATTCCCCCACAGAAAAATTTGGACCCCTGAAATGATTCTCGTATTCCTGTCAGGTCTATAGTATGTTAATTTATTTTAGAGTCCATTGAGATTAGGCATGCGATACTAACGCTTATAATTCAAGCTATAAAGGTATGTAAGAACTAGTGTTTTACTTTTGTTGCAGTAACGTTTTACATATAGAATATAAAGAAAAAAAAACTAATACATAGTTTTAGAAAAAGACGACATTATGTAATATCTGTGGGTCGTAATCTACAATAAAGCCTAAGACTTCTTAACAGAGCCTGAATCGGTTTAAGAAATTTTGTAAGTTTGACCTATGTTTATCATCTTCTCGACCTACCCTAGGAATCGATTTTTTTTCTTCAGATCTTGTGAAGCTTAATACTTATCTTCAAATAATAAGGGAACTTCGGTCTTTGCCTGATAATCAACCACAGAAACATATATATGTCAGCAGTCGTACGCTTAAGGAGACATAGAACTTGGAGGCTGGGCCCCTATCCTTCTCTTAAATAGCCCTCTAGCCCTCTCGATACTTTTTTTTATCTTAGCCATAATTTCTTTCTTTTTTAACTTTCTGACTTTCCGTATAAGACGTTAAACAAGTATTGTATGGCATATTTTGATACGGAAGAAATTTCAGGTAGTTTACAAGCAATAAGTGTGTCATTTTTTTGTGTATTATTTATTTTTTGGGGGGTGGAGCGGGGCGGGGGAGATTGGCCATACTAGTGTATTGCATGCAATATAATCCTATATTGACATAATTATATTACCTTTGTATGATAGTATTAATAATCCTATTATCTATAACTATCTTGATAGTGCTAGATCCTATTATCAATTAAATTTTTCAAAAATTGGAATTGAGTCTTTGAAATTTTTTTCGCAATTTCACATGGATGCATGATAATGTTTCAAATTGGTTTCTTCGATTTCCGTACCGGCTCCTGAAGCTTCAATTCTACATGCTTACGCCTTTACAACGAAATAAGATTAAATCGAATTTTGTTTTTCTAAATTATGTTCTACACAAATAGACCATTAAGAAATGTGTAAAAAGAATGAGTGGTGATCCTGCAGTGACACAGTGGGATTAATTTCTACTTGGTAATACGGGACCCAGAGTTCATACTCACCTACAAAAACTCGCTGCGGGACCTGGAATCCGATTCCGGTGATGAAATTATTCGAAAGCGTCTCTATTATTCAAAAGACTATTCGAAAGGGAAGAGGGGTAGCGTAAATATGAAAAAGCTCTTTTTCATGTTAGTTTTCACGTGTAAACCTCTCTTTAGTTCTTTATTTGTATGCCCTTTTATATTGGCAGATGTAATGGTTTACGTAAATTCCAAAGATAGACGATAAACGTTGGTACATGGTCTTTATTAAATAACGTGAGAATACACATAGAGAAAATAAGGTAGCACAAGAACAACTAGCTACGACGGAGGCGAAAGATGGACTGCCTTTAGAAATGAGCCAAGAATATAACTTTCCTGGAACGGAAGTTCCAGCTATTGGTTGTTCAACCATGCCTGGGAACGGACCCTTTCCCACGACTAGCCTTAGTCCCAAAAGCCCCCCCTGGACTGTTCTCGTTGACATATACATGGCCAAATCTCTAAGAAACGAGACACCAGAAAATGCCTTCTCGAATTTATGTTCCAAATACTTTACAGATTCTCCCCCCTGTTTTAAGTTAAATTTCCCAAATTTGGCTTATCCCCTTCTCATTAAACCCTCAAACTTTAATTGAATTCAAAACATTCCCTTCCCAAATTATTCACTTCTCGCCTACTAACATTCTACAGCATGAACTAGTAAACAATTACATAATACAAACACTACACACTACTTGCATAAGTAAAAACTTACATAGTATAAATGAACCACACTAACAACCGTAGTCGGAAACTGGATATTTTAACACTTCATTTTTCTTTCTATACTTTAAAATAGACTTGTTCCCCATACCCTTGAATTTGACGAGGACAAGGAAAGTTGGGATTATGTATAAACTTCGGATTAAGGCAAAAGGAATGACCGGGAAAGGCTAATTAATCCTGAAAATACCAGCGACAAATAAAAAAAATTGCAGAAACTTTAAAAATCATACCATGCTGCAATGACGTTAAGATATTATTCCCAATAAAATCCTCGGGGTTTTATTGCTGCGGAACGCCTCGGTTTAGACCTATTTGGTTTTTCTCTACTAACTTGTGGTTCGACAAATGGCAGTACTACTGTTGATATCTCTACATAACTATTAGCGCTACGCATTAAAACCATCCCGTGAGGCATCAACTTCATCCCACTAGACCTCAAAACCAGCCCCCTGTGTTCAAAACCTTCTGAAGTCCCCCTCTCCCCCAAACAAAAGTCCTGAATGTGGCATTGAGGAATATATATCAATTTTTACCTCCACCCTCCCATCGTTTCTCCCTTAGAGCTAACTATGTATTTATCTGAAGATTCTTTCAAAACAACTGCTGAAACATAAGGGTCGTTAAACTAGAAGAATAAATTCTTTTAGACACTGTAGTCAGTAATAACTCATTCGGTAGCAACTGGTTGAAAAGCAGGCTAAATCTCAGAAAAAGGCACTGAAATTATCGATTTCCAATTGACTGAGCACCCTCCAAAGCTTATTTGACCAGCCCTTCCGTATGAAGTGCCTCAGGGAAAAAATAAAAGAACAAATATTAATACACTTAACCCTAATGGGTCTTTACTATAAGTAATGCAATACGATTGCGCCTGACTTAAACAGGAGAGTAGAAATTTCAATTTCCCTTCTAAAAAAAAACCGGAAATTATCCAAGGGGAAAAAATGGGAAATTTTTCTGCGGGGAGAGGGGAACATTCCGTAGGGTTATTTCTCGGGAGGAGGGTGGTAAACGCCGGCTCCCGGGTAAAAGATGACATGGATACAAGATTTCTCTGAGATGTGAAATTTGAATAGAAATGAGAATGATTCTGCTTTGGCCCTCCAAATTGTTGAAAATCCAGATCATGTACATCTTTTAATGAGGCAGCTTTAATATTTGAAGCAAATGGTTTCCCACATTCTTTTATGAAGGCAATTGAAATAAAAAAAATCCATAAATAGAGACCTTGCTTTTTAAATAGAGATACTGGAGATATTCCTATAAACCCAATTTACAATAGCTTAAAATTATAGGATTCAAGTAACATTTTTCGGTACTTGGGCACTATATGGGCCTTTACAAGGAAACTGGTCACAAAAAAAACGTTTTTGACTGGTTAATTTAAGTGACCGCTATAGAGTAATGCAATGCATAAGTAGTGTGCTATCTATATATTTGACGAGCACACGAATATACAGTGTAGTTTCAACAGTACATGCCTTACCAAGGGCAGTCATAAGATGCTGAAAGATATGAGAAAAACTAGTTGGGACAGCTCCGTTTCAGAAGGAGGTATGGAATACATTTTTTACTTATAACTAAACTTAGAAATTGTCACAGATGACTGAGCGTAAGAAATAACTGAAAGTGCTTGAAAACTCTCGGGGCAGATCTGTTCCTCGTGGTTGTATTAGATGGGTTGTTTGACAGTTGAAGCAGCTAATTCAGGCTAAACTGCTTATTAATCAAATGAAAAATCCTCAGCAATTAATAAACTTACTTAGTTGTAAATTAATAACTTATTAGTTGTAAATTAATTAGTAAAAATTAGTTTAAAAGAATTTATTTACGAAGGAATATTTAGTAGCAGTTTGACTTCAAAGCGTATATTCAGGGTTATAATCAGGGGTGTATTTTAGAATGGGGTGGAGGGGGGGGGGGCTAATTGCCCCTTCCAGACCCTGGTTTGCTTTCTTTCCTCCAAACCCAAGTTTGCCCCCCCCCCTCAGCTGAAATTTAATTTCTTCAAAAATCCTGTCAAAATTAAGATAAGTCTGCATAATTCAAGCATCCACAGAAACGGGTAAGTTTTCGTTAATATATCTTTAAATTCATGGTACTAAATGGCTCATTTTTCAGTTTTCACTCATTTTCACTTGAGTTGAAAAATATATATGGAATTGAGCAGTTTGACAGTTGAAACATTCAATTTAGTTTCGAACTTGTTACTTACCTGAAAGACCTTCAAAATAAGTAAACTTTTTAGCAGCTGAAAGTAGGTAAAAACTAGCTGGAATGAGACTATTTCGAAATGGGGTAAAAAAAAAGATATGTTTTGACGGAGTAAACGGCTATTTTAGATTGAAATATCTTAGATTAAAATATACGTATTATGTGAATGAAAAATTCTTTCCATAGGAGGTATGAAATAGGGTAATTTGACGGATAAAACAAATATTCCACGGTAGAACACTTGACTTAAAACTTTTCCGTATGCCAACCAATGATCTGGGTCGCGCAGGTGCCAATCTCCAGATTTAACGCCTTCGGCCAGGAGTTCAATGCCTGGTTGAGGGCAAATCATCCGACGTGCGTGTTTCCCCCAGATTTCTCTAGGTACCCATTTAAAGCTGGTCGCATACCTCATATATTCTAAAGAATAACTGAACTTTCTGAGTAAAGGGAAAATAGTTGGAGTAGGATTGTTTTAGAATTTGTAAGTGGGTTTGACTGGGAAGACGGTTAGTCTACTTAGGTAGTCCTACCCCCTTCGCAAGAAAAGCTCTTGTTCAAAAAATAGTATTGTAGATTAAGGGTAATTTTGCCCTGCTTACACAGACTTCAGTTAAAGAACTTCGTAACCCTATATCAATTGCAATCTGCTACCTCTTTGAGACTTAACCTCATCTGTGTAATTACTGACAAGATGAAAACAAATACTTCAGCCAAGATAAAATATGTGGAAATTGGCTACTCTACCAGTGACTTCAATTTACGGAAATATATGATGGGGAAATTGTATTTCTTTAAATCTAGACGGATTTTTTTTTCATTTCTTCAATGAAAATATAAAAAAGGCATTTTCAATGAAAATACCAAAACAAAAAGTCTTCTAAAATCTAGTAGGGACCTAAAAACAGAGGGCAGTAAATGGTCGCTCTCTCTCCTTCTCTCCCCCCTCCTAATTGACCCTCCTATTTTAAATACATAGAGAACAAAATGTATAAGGAATTACAAACACGTTAAAGAAATAAAAGGTTTAAGACATAAAACCTGTAAGAATTAAAACGGCCGTTTTAGTCGCAAAAAAAATAGAAACAAAATTATCGTTTGCTTTTTCAATGAAATCAAAACTTTTGTTGCATGAAAAAGTGGAAATGCAAATAGTTTTCAATTAATTGCGGAAAAAACGAATCATTTCGATTGAGAAGAGAAAATCTGAATCATTTGAAATTTGGCTTAAATATAAGTCAACTAAAGTTTCTGCTCATGGCTGTAGGATTTTTTTAAAACTTGTTTAAAAAAGCCGTCCTGTGAAAAAAAATTGCCATTTTTAGCTGATTCATGAATAGGAACTATTTTTCGATTGATCTCAGCATTAAAATGTTATTTTGAAAACAAATTTACAGGAATTTGGAAAAAAACCTAAGATCCATCGATAATAGTGTCTGATAGAAACGAGAAGTTCACCATTGAAATTGTCATTATTGAAAACCCTATACAGGACGCTAACCCCCTCCCCCCCCCCCTGCACCTTGGAAAATGAGGAAAATCACTTTTGTTGCATAAATAGTACCGATTTCCTTTTTTTATTCTTTTATTTTTAATTAGGATCAGATATTGTAGTTCGTAACTTGAAGATTTGAAAAACTGAAGAAATGTTCTTTACATTAAACTTTAACAAAAGCCATAAGAAATTTCAAAGCCTACACACCACAAGAAATTATCCCCTCAAATAAGTATCCTCAAATAGTTTAGTAATTGTTTAAAAGACAAATATATTTGATACGTAATAGGACATAAAAGGAAAAATGCAGGACAAGAAGGTGAATTTATTTGACACGTTAGGAGCCAGCTCAAGTGCAAAACTAAGTTAGCTAAGGATTTCTGATGTTGTAAGAAAAACGAAGAGATAACTTGGGTAGTCTTGATGATCAAATAGGTGCTCTTACTTTAAGAGCCGATAATTAGGAAAAGAACATTCGCTAAAAACAAATTAGATTAATAATATTGAAGGCGTAGCTATGTCCTTCAGCACCCTAGGACATCCTTGGCTGCCCCCACCCCTCCCTTCATTACCACAACATAAATAGAAAACTCTCAGTTTGGCACCCTCTCAAAGGCTAGACCCAGGGAAAGCCGTCCCTCTTTACCCTCCCCCTCCTCCAGGTAAGCCAGTGAGCGAGACTAATAAAATTCCAATTGAGTAATTTCGGCAGTCTCAGCGAAAGTTAAGGAAAGTAAGGAAGCAAGGAGGCAAATCTTCCAGTTTGGCCATCCTGGGGAAATTCAGCCTAAGAGAGTGGGTGCAAATGCGTTTACTAATAGAGTCTCTGATATTATCGATACTATCGCAAAGTATGATGGTGATGACCTTGGTCTGCCAGTCTTTGTTATCCGCCACCCTAGTGAAGTACCACTTATTCCTGTCGATGCTTTTTGTGCGTTGAGTTACCGTGTAAACTCTTGTTTGTCTGAGCTACGCGCTTTGTCTGAGTGTGAGCGAATTCTCCTGCCTGGAACAATTGGATGTCCTCCGTCGTTAATGCAAGAGTGTACTGTCTCTTCAAAACCGACCTATGCAGTTATTCTAAAAAAAAACACCTACTGACCTCAAAGATCCTATTGAGCGCAAAGAGACCCTTGATACCCTGGATGGTCATGATTGTATCGTAAGTGTGAGTTCTGATCCTGTCAAGAAAAGGTGGGTAGTCCATACCCGATATAAAGCCTCAGCCGTCTCTCTCGCCGCCGCTGCAACTAGTCAGCTAAATGTAACCACTCATGTCCTTAATCAAAAATTGCTTGGTATTGTGAGCAACATCCCTGTTGTTGTGCAAAAATCAGAGCTTATTAGTATGATTCCCGGTCTCGTTGATGCAACTAAAATTGGAAGTTCTGGATCCTTCCGTCTTGAATAACTAGACGAATCTGCTTTAAATTGAAGCTATAAATGAGGGTTTGTGTTTGGGATACGAGATTTTTAAAATTAGACATTTTCAGAAGTTATCTCCTAGATGTTACCGTTGTCAATCGCCGAACCACATTGTCGGAAATTGCCCACTCCCATCGACTAATCAAAAGTGTTCACGGTGCGCTGCTGGACATTGTAACACACGTGATACTCCTTGCACTGAAAGCCCGAATTGCGCCAACTGCGGGGGAAATCATGTTTCATATAGTCTCAGATGCCCTGTGTTAAAAAAAATTTCTGAATAAGGATAAAAAAATGATTGCTAGTGACAAAAGAATTCGCTTTGTTTCACTTAATATTAATGGAACCAAAGACAAAGATCTTCTTATTGATGAGCTTCTCGATTATGATATAGTTATCCTACAGGAACATTTTCTAACTAAAGCTAATACAGATACTCTTAAACGGTCACCCACCCACCATACGTTTGTACATGAAGCTAAAAAAAAAAAAACGCACGGTCAACCCTCTGGGGGCCTTGCAACTTTAGTTCGCCTCACTAAGAAACCTGAGCCTATTTCTTCTGATCATAATTTACTGGCAATAAAATGCAGTAATATGGTCCTCATCAATGTCTATATGCCATGCAATCGCAAGAACATTTCTTCCCTATCTGTCTTTGCGGGTTCTTGTAAGCGACTTAGGACACTTCTGCATGAAGTGACCAATCAGGGTATAAATTGGATTGTGGCTGGTGATATTTTTTTGAGGAGTGTCCTCCTCAAAAACATATTTTATAGCTGGAAATCAACTACGCTGAACAAAACGGCTATCTCAAAATTTTGATTGGATGTGTTCTGGGGAATGATGGGCGTTGGGGGGGGGAGGGGTTAGTTGTCCTCCAATCACTTTCGACTATTAAAAAGGGCACTAGCCACTCCAGTTTCCAATCGAATGAGCCCTTTTCGAAGTTTCTACGACAGCTCCTTCGATACGAAGTGCCTGGCAGAAGAAAAAAACATTGTGCCCACATCGTTCTTTACTTAGGCAGCGCTAGCGCACTGCCTATGATTGCTACTTTACATCGCAAAATGGTCAAAATAGCACACCTGTCTCTACTCTAATTAATTGCATTATTAATAAACTTTTGTTATCAAAAACTCTAAGGGTTCATTCGCTTCGATGAGCCCTCTGCCAATATTTTACAACTGGTAAAATTATTATTTGATACTCATCTCGGTAGTTTCAAAATACCACCGGATGTAAAATGAAATAGGAAACCTAATATTATATCCAGACGTTTTATATTAAGCTTGGGGAGTTTCAAGCTATAAACATGTTGAATTCTATGAATACTATTCCAAATCGATCTTAGTACCGAACTACCAGTGAACACCTCTGCAAATCTGATGCATAGCCGAAAGGGAGTCCCTGAGGTTGAAACCCTAATGAATTTTAAGATTTTATAGTGCTTTAGGTCTTTTTGGAATATTTCACCCACTTTCCTCTTTTTTAGTATTATTTTGAAATTCCTCTTCTCAAAACGATTTCCAAAAACATCATGCAACATCTCTCGCATCTCCAAAACAATTCGCTGATTTTGGGCAATTATTCAAAGACAGCATCACAAACAAATCAAAACACATAGGAGTTTTCAAGCTAGTATATTTCAATTTTTGAAAATGGGTGTACTTTGGACCAGAGTATGTACAGTAGTCAGGTACAATCAAATCCAAAGCCATTTTCGTATACATGAGTTGGTCCCGTTTATCATTTGCGTATATGTCCGAGCTTTGAGTTACAATGTATGTCCTATCGAGATTTCAGCTAGTTAAATCGAACACCTGTGATACTTATTTCTATTAAATTGAGGCTCAGGTGGACGTTGTGGTCAAATCAATCATCTTATAACAGATCACATATTAAATTAAAACTAAATACCCCATGAAAATACATGTGAGATACTACGGCTGCATTCATAAAATTCATAGTAATTTTTGGCAGACCATCCTATTTATGAAATATTTTACCCCATGCAATAGAGCCTTTTTCCAACAAGAAGTTTTTACCCTTGCATAAAAGACACACAAGCCAATTTCCAACATTGATACATCTAGCTCATTTGATTTATCTTGCTGATAAATATTCTCTAATCATTAAACATTTCCAGCAAATTGCAACATTTTCAGCATTCAGGTTATCAAAAAGCGTATTTACAATATCTTAGGAACGGGCAAGGGTATTAACTTGAAACTTTAAGGGCTACTACTAAAGCAAATGCTTTGGTGACTGCAAGTGCGACTGCTAATGAAACTAATTGCCACTGCGACTAAGATTACTTGCAGAAATACTTACGACTTTGACTATGACTGATTTTGAATGCAACTACTTGCGAGTGTGACTGCAACTACTCACAACTGTGACTGCAACTACTTGAGACTGAGGTTACTTTTACTTGTGAATACTTTCAGGAAAAAGTCAGTAAGTAGGAAAGAACCACGAATACGAATGTATCTCGACTGCTACTGCGACTACTTACGACTGTGACTACTTAAAAATATGACTGCAACTACTTGTGACTGAAAGTGCGACAACTTGCGCCTAAAACTAAGATAACTCGTAAATGTAACTGCTACTACTTGCAATGTGACAGCAAATACTACTACAACCTCTACTATTATAACTAAACCTAGAATTATTGAATTAAATCAAAAGAGTTTAACTCCATCCTGCTTGTCAAAATTGTAAAGTTCATCCATGTTCTCAAAAGGGCTTACCTGCAATATTACACAAATGACTAGGGTTGTTAAATGGAAATTTTCAGTGAATATTGAGAGGGATGTTGCACTACATCAAAAGACGTTAGGTGCATCAAATTATCCAAAGGGCGTATCTGACTGATGGAGATAGCAGTGACTGAGGCGAATTTTACTTACAGTTACAGGAACAAATAGTCAAAATAAGGTATTTGTATTAGGGGATTTCAATACCTGGGTCTGTAGAAATAGGGACAGATAGTATACTAGCCTATGTAAAATTAATGCAGGAAAAGGAAACAGTAATGGTAACAGATACAGACTTCTTCTATTTTCTAGGTATAACAATCTAGTTATAACCAATGCAATATTTGGTCATAAAATGAACCATGAGGAAACATGGTATTCACATGATGGAAAGACAGCTATCTTTATTGATTATGTTATTGTAAACCAAATACTGGCAGGATCAATACAATATACTAGTGCATATAGGAGTGCTGTTACTGAATGTGGAAGATCAAAGGAAAAATTTTAGGAATATAGTTTTGAAGTCACTGAAAGTGTCTTAGGGGGAAAAGTTGGAAACGCAGCTAGAAATATTAGCGAAAATGCTTTATTTTTAATAGAGAGGAGGGGCATAAGGGAATTATTTGAATGACAGGTTATATGATTTATTTGATCATGTGAAAATAAAAGGATGGTAAATAAAGTGGAGAAAACGTTAAAATAAGAATTAAGGGGGTGTAAAGTGGGTAAAATTGCCGAAGATCTGGAAGGTGCAGCTAGAGGGTGAATTATTAGAATATTGTATTGGAATGTTCATAAATTGAGAGGAATAGTCAGTCTTGACTTGTCCCAGGTAAAGATGGGAACTTAGCCACAATTAGTGATAAGGAAATAGTTAAAGCAAAATGGGTAGAAATTTTCTGAGAATGTTTTAAACCGTGATAGAGCTACAGAAAAAGGGATAAAACATAATAAGGCCCCAGTTGCTGATGGTGTGGTAAATGAGTTTCTTAAATATGGTGATTATGAGGTTAAAGATATTTTACTGAAAATTATTAACATGATTCTTGAAAAAGGGGAAATACCTAGCAATCTTTGGAACCCCTCTAAAAGAAAGGTGATAAGAGTAAGTGTAATTATAAGGCATTAGCCTGGTTTCTGTAGGAAGCAAATTATTTAGTATGATGCTGCATGATGGAGCATTTTTAAGACTAAGAAATGCTGTATATAAAGTTTTAAGAGAAATAGCGTGGTTTTAGGAAGGGTAGCGGACGCGCCAACAAAGATTTCACTCTTAGATTAATATATGAGAAGTGTTTTGGTCATCAAAAGCCTTTAGACCTCAGTTTTATAGGTTTGCGCAAACGTTTGATTCGCTTGATAGAAAACCTTTAACAAAAGTCCTGTTCCGAAAGTTTGTATGGAATATCAGTTAAAAACACTAAAATGATGAATGCTATGCACCACAATATGATTCCTGTGGTTAAGGTAGGACATAAGGTTAGTAGCTGGTTTCGTATCAAATCATAAGCTCAACAGGGTTGCGTTATATCCCTATTTAAATTGATCGCTTTAACAGACTTTGTCCTAAAGAGCACCAGTTGCGTAATTTTTTAAAAATCCTGGAAGTTGGAACCAATTTTCCCAAGTCAAGTGAAAATGACAGTGAACAATTTGCCGTATAGCACCGCAAAAGCAAAGGTATACTAAAGAAGACTGATCTATTTCTGGGGATGCTTGAATTATGCAAGCCCTTCTTGGTTTTGACAAGATTTTTGAAAATGTTAAATTTCAGGCTGGGGGGGGGAGGCAAACTGGGGTCTAGAGGGACAGTTGCCCCTCTGTCCCATAGCAAATTATGCCCCTGAGGAGTACAGCAAGGCAATGGGAGAACAAAGAATCAGATGGAGAAGCAAAACTCCTAAACTAAGATAATGCTGATGATGTAAGCATCCTAAATGAAAATAATAGCAAAATGAACGAACTTTTAGACGATTTACAAGTTCAAGGTGCAAGAATAAGTTCAAAAATTAATGTTAAGAAGACTAACTCACTAAGCCAAGGAATAAGTGAAAAGATGATGGTAACTGAAAAGTTAAAAGTGAAAAGAAGTGAAAAGTGAAAAAGTAAAAAGGAGATCAATTAAGTGGACAGCTTCGCTAACCAATTTAGTAAAGACGGTGAGTGCAGTGAAGATGTTCAAAGAGTATTAATAAAGAAATTTCTTTTAATTCTTCTTTTAATTAAGTTGATTCACTTGATTATTTCTTTTTAAAATTACGTTCAGTGCTGTGTAACTGCAGATGAGCTATTATGAAGTAGGGGCGGAGGGTGTGTAGGAGGGGGGGAGGGGGGGTCAGATCACAGAGAGCGTATTTGAGTGCCAAAATTGTCTAACCCTCCATGAGCTCTCAGAGAAATATAGAAAGGGGTGGGCGATGGAGAGGAGTGGCTTTTTATTTTGTGGCATCAAAGCATAATTCTGGTCATTTTGCAACAAACTAGTTTTGTTCACTGGATTGTAAAAAACTGTGTTTTTACTGCGTTTTTTTATTGTGATCTTATATCATTGCTGCAGCAATAGCTGCAACCTAGTAAAGAACAAACCATATCCAATAGTAATCAAAAGTTGAAAAACACGTTTTGAAAAAAAAAGCTTCCTAATGAGAAAAAAATTGTCATCTTACACTAAATCAAGAATGGTACTACTGTTTTGGTTAACCTTAAGAGTAAAAATTGGTTGCAAAAACAAATTCATGGTGACTTCGAAAAAGAGTCTGGAACCCCTCGAAAATGGCATCGGATCAAAATAAAAGTGCAAAATTGGAATCAGCATGGTCAAAAACCTTCTATAGGATAATTTCAGTCCTTCACTTTGACCAACAAGGAATATCAATTTTTAGCACTGATGTCTCCTTTTTTTCTACCAGGGCTAGCAGGTTATCCGAGCATCATTGAGAGATATTTAATGGCTCATTTGGAAACAAATTAAAATTTCTAATACACTTTTAAAGTGACCAAAAAGATTGGAGTACAGCTAGCCCCACCCTTCTCAAAAGGCCCCTCCTCCCAAAGTCATCCAATCAAAATTTTGATGTAGCCAGTTTGTTAGACCTAGTTCAAAGCTCCAATAATTACAGTTTTGGCTATGATATGACCCTCCATAGTCCCTGGGGAAAACGCTGTATGCGGTATTAATTTATCAGTATTGGACATATAGGTATTGGGCGTTATTTTTTTTTCAATCATGGTTTGTGCCTTCTATCATGGTTGCAGCAGTAGACAAAACCTAGTAAAGAACAAACCACGGTCCATAGTAACTAAAAGTTGAAAACGCGTTTAAAAAAAAACTGCCTAATGAGAAAAAATTGCTATCTGACAGAACTTCAGGAATGTTAACTATTATTTCGGTTAATGTTAGTGAACTAAGTTTATTGCAAAAAAATTGTGATTTTGAAAAGGAGCCTGAAACCCCTCAAAAATGGCGTCAGATCAAAATACAAATTGCACCATGGAATCAGTATGGTCAAAAATCTTGTATAGGGTAATTAGAATCCAATCACCTTGAACAAAAAGGAAAATAACTTTTTTGTATGGGTAGCATTGATGTTTCTACTCTTTTTTTCTACCAGAGCTAGCAGGTTACCAGAACATCATAGAGAGATGTTTAATGGCTCAATCAAACTGAAATTAAAATCTATAGTGCTCTTTTTAAGTGACCAAAAAGAATGGAGGGCAGCAAGCCCACCTCCCCAAAAGGACCCCTTCCCTTCATGCCATCTGATCAAAATTTTGATATAGCCATGTTTTCAGTAGGCCTACAGTTGAAAGACCCAATAGCTATGCTTTTGGTGATGACATGACCCCCATAGTCACAGAGAAAAGGGCTGTAAGTTACGCAATTATGGTCCAAAAAAACCAATAGATTGAATTAGATTAATAGAGTTCATAGTTTAGTTGGTAGAGTGTTGAACTTTGAATTAAGACATCAAAGGTTCTAGTCCTTATCTGACATTTCTTTTTTCAATTATGGTTTTGTGCCTTCTATATGATTATTCATGAATAAAAAAATGACCATTTTTTTACACTTTCTTTTAGTATTCCGGAAATAAATTAAACTAAGTTTTTCAAACTTGTCAATTCATTGTTTCTACCAGTTTCCAGTCTGCAAAGAAAGGTTTGTAAGGAACTCAATTTGTCCACTCTTTGCATATAGTCTAGTATTTGTTATTGGGAAATATTTGGACATTTAGGATACATTTTTTGCAGGGGGCGGGAGACTTTAATCGGGAAGATTTCCTTGGGAAGGCATGTTTCTGGGGGAACTTTCCAGGAGAAACACAGGGAGGGGATTCCCTGGCATTATTGGAAAAGCATTATCAACTAAATTAAAAAAAAATGGAAGCAAGGATCAACACTAAAACTTAAAATGAACAGAAACAATTCCGTATATGAGGGGGGCTGCCTCCTCCCCAGAAAAAAATAAAAAAGATCATGGCAGAGTTGTTTCTACATTAAATTTAAATTAAAATGGGTAAAGATTAATTCTTTAAAAACAAAGTTTTTCTGATGGATGTAAAGAGTGAACTTGAAACTTAAAGCAAACAGAAATTACTGCTTCACAGTCTATCTAGCATGTATTGATAAAACTAGTGCAAAAAAAAAAAAAACTTATAATATTTCCCCATGTTTGTATGATTATAGACAACCAGCCCTTTACTGAAAACACCCAAAGATAAAAAAAAAAAACAAGAATACTGATTTAGGATTCACAAGTGAGTACATAGCCTGACAACAACAAACTAATCTCTAATACTTTTCATAATCTTATCCTAGCTGTGATATCAGTAACTTTCAGTATACAATTAAAATTATCTTAAAACTTAAGCAGAAAAACAGATATTATTTTAATAGCTGCAAAGTCATTGAACAGCATACAAAAATAATGGATAGCTTTATCAGGTAATATCTTGGTCTTGCCAGCTATAATACCAATAGTGAGTAATATACAATTCTGAATTGTAAAAAACACACTTTACTTTTGCTCAAAATGAAGAATAAATCAATCAAAATATGAACTCTGGAGATCCAGTTATTTCTCTCTAAACAACAGGAAATTTTAAGTTAAGATACAAATTCTAAAGCTAGTCTTTAGTCCTAATACTACCAAGATGGCTTATTCAGACTTGTCTACTAACTAATCCTGAAATGTCCTTTTAAAAACTGAAATGAAATTCAATAATTGGATTGAGTTCATTGTGCAGAAGTGAAGACAAATTAAACAAGAAAAAATTAAGCAACAATGTGTTTTTAAGTAACAAAGTGTTTTCAGTAAAGCACTGGTTTCCTATAATCATACAAACATAGGGAAATAATATCAGTTGGTTTGTTTGCACTAATTTTATAAATAAATGCGAGATAGACTGTGAAGCGATAATTTTTGCTCATTTTAAGTTTCAACTTTGCTCTTTACTTCCCTCAGAAAAACTGTTTTTTTAATCAATATTGGTCAGAAAAATGACTTTTGTAAGCAAGATTTAGGAAGAAAATACAACTCTGGGGATGTGTAAAGAATAAAAGACTAAAAAGGAAAGGGCTTGAACACCAGTTTAAGAATTCACACATAAAGTTTTTAAAGGCTGAAAAGAACCTAAGCAAAAACAAGGTATCATTTGTTATGGTAATATTCCAGGCTGTGTTGAAAATGAAGAAGTGGTGCTCATGCATTTGTCAGCTGATCCAACATTTGGAGATCCATGTTTACTATGACAATAGTGCCGCCAGAACCACAGTCTCTTCAATACCTTTGTTGCCAGTCCAGTTTACCAGCAATGGAAGAAGAGAAAAAAGACTGATGCAAGATTAAAGAGGTTTGACTTGTTTAAATCAGGATGCTTAAAATCAGGGAAAACTATTGACTGACAGACTGAAGCTTGCATCTGAGCAATAGCAGGGAGACATTTTGAAAAGACTCCTAGCAATTGTAAAGTTATAAGCCTTCCATAGCATGGAGTTGAGGGACAGAGAGAAATATGCTAGTTACTTCAAACACAAGTGGTAATTTCATAGATCTTGTGAAAAGAATCACTAAATTTGATACAGCACTAAAAGAGCACCTTGACCAGGTGTTGAAGAAAAGGGTGGCTAGAAACCATTACAAAACATGTTTATTCAGATCATGGCAATATATATTAAAAGTTAGATAATTGTAAAGGTACTAACCAACCAATACTATGCAATAACCCTGAACTCTACAATGGATATTTCTAGGATGAATCAGCTAGTTGCAATTTTAAGGATAACAAACCAAGAAACAGGTACTACAAAGAGCATTCCCTTGGCTTTCTAGTAATTGATTCAACCACAGGGGATAGTTTGACTGAATACTTACTTATATACCTGAATCAGCTAGGCTTGTCTCTAGGAAACTGCAGAGGAGAGAGTTACAAAAAAACTCCAAACATGCATGGCTTACACACAGTTGTCCAAAAGAGAATTTTGGAAACGAACCTAAAAGACTTTTTTCTATCTTGTGGAAGTCACTGCTGGAGATGCTGTTTCTACTTGTATAAAAGCCCTGTCATTTTTGGACCCTTGCAGTGGCTCTATACATTCTTTTTGAGCTCATATCAGAGATGGGACATACTGAAGACCCATGTTGATATTTCACTGAAGCTTCTTCCTCAGACAAAGTGAGAGTGGAGTCTGTGAAAGCAGTCAGATATCAGTTAAGCAAAGTTTGTGTTGCTTTGTCAAGCCTGCAGGAAAAGTCCAAAAATTGCCTTCTTATCAGTGAATACCATTCATTGGAAAGCAAGATGATAAAAATTGAATTGACTGGATCACTAGTGGCCTAGGGTGACATCCTAGTGAATATTGCTTCCATTACTATGGTTTTGTGAAGCCCAGATACATGGGCGTAGGGAGGGGGGTAGCTGCCCCCCTAGACCTTCAAATTTACATTAGATATGGCTGAAAAAGTTGATGGTTAGAAAAGCAGTTGATAAAAGGCCCTCCATCACACTATCAACTGCCCCCCCCCCCCTCCTAGATAATATGCTGCCTATGCCCATGCCCAGATATACATTTTGATATAACAGTAAGCCAGTTGAAAGTATTCCTGAACTGGTAATATGACAGCAAGGGAGGTAGCAGAGGAAGTTGGGCTCAACAAAATATCCTTTAAAACCACCAGACCAGAAGAAGGAAAAAATGTTTTAATTCTGAATATAAAGATATGTTTCTTGATCTGTCACTTCAAGAACTATCTAAAAATAATAGTTTGACATAGTATTTGATATTATCAGACTGATCGTGAATTAAGATTTAAAACTTTAATAACTATTGACCCTGTCAACAATATCTGGTGGAGAACTTTTGGGACATTGTAAAAATTTTAAGTTGTTATTTCCATATAAAACAAATATGCAATAGAAGACATCAAACTTTATATAGAACTGAAAGTGTTTTTTGCAAGTAATCAGAGAAGACAAAAACAATGATAAAGAAAAGCCCAGGGTACTTGTTGGATATTGGAAACACACCCCAAAAGTGAGGTTAATCCTAATAAAAAATAACAAAACATGATGATAAAATAATACTTTAGAAACAAAATTATGGAAACCGAATTTGAACTATTCTAACCCCTACCCCTAATGTACAAATATATAGCCCAAATCATACTAGTCCAATGCATTCTGTCTAAGTACAATGTATTGTATCATTCATCACTTGTTTTTGTAGCTAGCTATGAAATCAGTTTTCTGAGATGTAACCTAAGCATAATTCTTAAATGTGTTTCTAGTAACCAACAAGTAACAAGTCCAGTTATTTTACACTGATCTTAGATGTAACACATGTTACCTTTTGTAGCAGCCTTTCTACTTACTGTGTCTTCAGGTTTTACAATACATAAATGTGTTTATAATTTGTCAAATTGCTGAACATGTCATATAGTTTATCTTAAATATTTCCTTAAGTGTTATTTTCTGTGTAGTTACATACTGTCCCAACAAGGCAAACAATAACATAAGAAACAAGCTAACTCTTTTTAAATTATTTTAAAGGAGAAAGTAGTACATGTAACTTATATCTTGAAGGGAATTTTGCTTGGCCTTTCACAGGTACAGAAGTTGTTTTTAGTTTAGAATGTGTAAAAAAAACGCATATAGAAATAATTCTTGTTTTAGTGTATAATTCAAATACAAACTGGATTTGTCAGTTGCCAGTTCACTACATTTTAAGGTATTTTAATAAGTAGCTGGCCATACAGGAAGGTTGGCTTATTGATAGGCCTGTTGCTGAATGCTGACCAATTTGATTAAGAAAGACAGAAGAGAACTCTTATGTCTGCCTTGGATGCTCATATATAAATGCAATTCCCTAGTTTGTAACATTGGCTACTGGGGCCTCACAAATTGACATTGCACAGGGTCCCAAAGATCTAGCACAACCACTGGCAAGAGGAAAATTAGTTTTTTTTTTTGCATTGGAAGCATAGATGTGTCTCTTATTTTTCTGTTGTGAAGCTCCTCCCAATCAACTGTAAGAGGTTCAATCAGCACAAAAAACTGTAGAGCAACAGATTTAATCACTTTTTTAAATTATCAGATTTAATAAATTTTATCAATTATCAGATTTAATCAATATTTTTGCAAATCAGACATAATCTGACAGTAGCAGAGAGAATAGTTTACAAAAAACAATCACCTTGTCATTCCAATGGCCAATATAACTTCAAATTAAAAAAAAAAAAATCAATGCTTCCTGCATCAGGATTGAAAAAAAAAATAAACAAAGACCAAGGTTTGTTATTTCCTAATTGAGGCTTACTCAAACTATTAAAATTTAAATCTAACAATTTAATCTCTGTTGCACCAACAAAATCAAAAGCCACATTCCCCATGGAGCATGTATCAAAGTGACTCATTTCCCTTTAATGGGTAACAATTCCTAGTCATGACTGACAATTGCATCAACTACTTTGAAATTGAAGAACCAGACAGCAATACATTCACAAAGCAGATAATTTGGCATCTTAAACATCATTTTTCACATTTGGGAAACCTTTGTACTCTCTGTTTATATAGGCTAATGTGCATCAATTTACCTCTGGAATTTTAGAGGAATTTCTAGAAGAATGGGGCATCCAACACATTACCTACAGTCCAATGTATTAAGCAAAGCACCCTTTTAAATTACCAAAGGCATCATAAGAAAAACTATGATTTGCTAGAACTGAAGTTAGCATTGCTTGACTACAGAAAGACACTCATTCAAGAACTTTATTCACCAACATAAT
>JAQQPU010011786.1:5496-17982 GCA_029168905.1 Artemia sp. Kazakhstan ARC1039
TTAAAACCCTTGCCCTGAGGGTTGTGGGGGAGTGACCTCCTCAAAAACATATTTCTATCTGGAAATCAGCTACGCTGAACAAAATGGCAATCTTAAAATTTTGATTGGATGTGTTTCGGGAAATGGTGGGTGAGGAAGGGGTCTTAGTTGCTTTCCAATCACTTTCAACTATTAAAAAGGGCACAAGACACTCCAATTTTCAATTGAATGAGCCCTTTCGAAGTTTCTACGACAACTTCCCTGGTCTAAACTACTACTGCTACTACTACTGACAACTCACCGCAGCACCAAGCCCCCTGAGGCCAACACAGCTACGCACGCTGCTCCTCCACCCCAATCTATTCAAAGCCTGCCTTTTACACCCGCCTTTAAATCTTTCTTTATGATGTCCTCCCACCCCAGACGAGGACGATCTGCTTTCCGTTTAGCCCTAGACGGTTGGCCGAAAAGAATAATCTGCGGCAATATGTCATCCTTCATCCGCACAACATGCCCTAGCCACCTCAACCTTTCTTTCATTATAGCCCTAGAGAGCGGTATTGAACCACATTTTCGTATAGCCTATTGTTTGAAATACGGTCAGTCAGCCGGGTGCCCAGAACAATCCTTAAGCAATTTCTCTGGAAAACATCTAGCAAATCTTCCTCCGCTTTTCTGAGCGTCCATGCTTCAAAGCCATACTTGACCACTGTCATCACTGCAGCTTCTAATATTCTAATCTTGGTTTGCAGACTTATCTTCCTATTCTTCCAAACTTTTTTTAACTATGAAAAAACACCCTGAGCCTTGGCTATTCTACTTTTAACGTTTTCACTGATCCCACTATCTTTACTAATAATACTACCAAGGTAAGTGAAGCTGCCCACCTGATCAATCTTTTCATTACCCAACGTCACTTTTTCATCTTCACTTATTCCTTGCCTTAGCGACTTAGTCTTCTTAACATTAATCTTCAAACCTATTCTAGCACCCTGAACTCGCAAAACCTCTAAAATTTGATTCATTTTGCTCACACTTTCATTTTGCTCTTGGATGCTTAAATCATCAGGATAATCTAAGTCCAGGAGACTTTTTCCTCCCCATTTGATTCCGGAGTCTCCCATCGCCTTTCCTGTGCTCTTTAAGACAAATTCCATCAAAATAATCCATATAAAGGGGGACAGAACACAGCCCTGCTTAACTCCTGATTTAATACAAAACCAGCTGCTAACCTCATTTCCTACCTTAACCGCAGCAGTGTTATTCTCGTACATAGCACTAATCACTTTAATGTATTTGTCTGGTATATCATATAAGGATAAAACCTTTACTAAAGCTCTTCTATCAACAGAATCGAACGCTTGCTCATAATTTATAAAACTGAGGACCAAAGGTGTTTGAAAACTCAGGCACTTCTCAATTAGTAGCCTAAGAGTGAAAATTTGGTCGACACATCCTCTACCTTCTCTAAAACCACACTGTTCTTCTATTAAAACTTTGTCTACGGAATCTCTCAGTCTAAAAAGTATCATATTACTAAGTAATTTACTGCCTACAGAGACCAAACTAATGCCTTTAAAATTACCACACTCACTTTTATCACCTTTCTTATAAATTGACTTAATTAAGGTTTTCCTCAAATCGTTAGGTACTTCCCTTTTTCAAAAATCATATTCATAATCTTCAGTAACTTATTTCTAACCTCAGAGCAACCATATTTAAGAAATTCATTTACCACCCTATCAGTACCTGGAGCCTTATTATTTTTTAATCCTTTTAGTACTGTTGCTAATTCCTCCTCACAAAACAAATCTTCCTTCACATCCAAGGTATCGCAAACTTTTTCATTTTCCTCTATATCTTTTCCTGCAACTCTATCTCGGTTAAGAAAATTCTCAAAATGTTCGGCCCATCTCTCGAGTTTTTTCTTTATCGCTAATTGCGGCCCCATTCCTATCTTTAACTGGGCCAAATCTGGATTGACTACTCCCTCTCAATTTTTTAACATGCCAGTACACTATTTTTAACATTCCAGATCCTCGACAATTTTGTCCATGGCCTCCACTTCACACCTCCTTAGTTCATATTTTAATGCTTTCTCCACTTTCTTTATTATTTTTTCCCTGGTCTAAAGGAAAAAATAATAAATAATACTTTGTGCCGTCATCGTTCTTATATGCCCCCAGGGCATAACTTAAAACCCTTGCCCTGAGGGTTTTGGGGGAGTAACCTACTCAAAAACATATTTTCTATCTGGAAATCAACTACGCTGAACAAAATGGCAATCTCAAAATTTTGATTGGATGTGTTTGGGGAATGATGGGCGTGGGGGGGGGGGGGTTAATTGCCCTCCAATCACTTTCGACTATTAAACAGGGCACTAGCCACTCCAATTTCCAATCGAATAAGCCCTTTTCGAAGTTTCTACGACAACTCATTCGATACGAAGTACCCTGGTCTAAGACCAAGAAATAAAAAATACATTCTGCCAACATCGTTCTTTGCTTAGGCAGCGCTATTGTGCTGCGTATGATCCTAAGTATTTATTTGTTTATTAGTAATTAATGCAGTTATTACTACACAAGAAATTTCGTATAATTATAGAAGACACAAGGAAAACAACTTAATCTGGGGCAATCAGAGGCAACACTTTAGCGTTGCCTATAGTAAAGGCCATACGGCTCCAATGTTTTATTATTATTAATTAAAAAAAACTTTCCGAAAAATAAGTTTTTCAAAGAAAAGTAAAGGCCATTGTAAACTTAAGCTCAGGAGATACAAATACCTGTTAAAATTAAAACTCAAAACGACCAGAATTTATTATTAAAGAATAAATGAAACCCAAAACGAACAGAAATTAAATAAACAATCATAGCGGAAAACATACAACAAGTAATAATATAAATGAATAAATAGATCTTAAAGCGAGTAATGCTTAGATTGAATATGAAAATCAAGCTTAAAACGAAAACAAATATTTTGCTATTTAAGTATAAATGAAACTTAAAACGAACAGAAATTAAATAACAATCAATACGAACAAACATACAATATATATTAATTTAAATGAATAAATAAATCTTAAAACGAGTGAAACTTGAATTGAATATGCAAATCAAGTTTGAATCGAATAAAAATAACAACAAACAAGAGTTTGGGTATCGCCTCACTGCAGAAGCCTAAAACCTACTGCGTTATTGGCGCTTTACTGAAAACAATTCTTTCATTAATTAAGATTTTAGGGAATAAATATCAGCATATGTATATCAAATTGACAATGCACATTTTATTTCAGTAAACTCATTTGAATTTTTTTTCAGTAAAGTATAAATTATATTCTGGCTTTTAGAAAGCATAGGGGTTTTGAACCCTACTCACATTAATTTTTGCTCGTTTTGAGTTTGACTCTAATATTTATTTTAATATTTGTTCGTTTTGGGTTTCATTTATTTATTGATACTGATTTGGGGTAGTTGTATGCTTGGTAGATTATATGATAGTCCGGACACCAGGTGTTGAAAATGTGAACCATGCCACGACGGAATGGGGCTGCTACGAGAATTAGCCTACCCTCCACCCCCTAAATTGACCATCTGGATTCAAAAATACCAATGGCACTTGCTTGCGAGTGGTGGAACACTCCGAAACTTCACATTTTATTATATTTTGGTGTTTCATGCAAGAAAATGCAAACTTCCACAAAGTTTGAGGTGAGGTTTTCGCTCAAATAGAAATGCCTAGAAGCCATAGAATGTTTTCATAACAAACCAACACGATTAGTTAGAAAAAATGGCAGAGTTAAAAAAATGGCAAAACTATATGAGTCTTGAACAGTCTTAGAAAGTATAAACAAAATCAAATTGAATATTAAATATATAATGATATTAATTGTTGAAAGATCCATCAGTTCAAGATTTTTTTTTTACTGTAATTTTATTTTCATTTTCAATGCTGTAAGAACTGTAAAATAATAAATTTGTAATATATGAGTAATTCGTTTTCAGCGAAGCACCAATGACGCAGAAGGCTTTAGGTTTTTACAGTTAAAGAAGGGGGCAGTATCCAAATTTTGTTTGTAGTGAAACTATATTTGTCTTGACTAATCTTGAAAAGAACTAATAAATTAAACTGAATATTTGATGCATAATGATATTAATTGCTAAAAGCTCATCATTTCAAAATTTTACTGTAATTTTAATATTTATTTTCAATATTAAGTACAAAAGAAAACATTTGTAATATAGTTCGTTTTCAGTAAAGCGCCAATGACGCAGTAGGTTTTAGGCTTCTGCAGTGAGGCGATACCCAAACTTTTGTTTGTAGTTATTTTTATTCGATTCAAACTTGATTTGCATATTCAATTTAAGTTTCACTCGTTTTAAGATTTATTTATTCATTTACATTAATATATATTGTATGTTTGTTCGCATTGATTGTTATTTAATTTCTGTTCGTTTTAAGTTTCATTTATACTTTAATAGCAAAATATTTGTTTTCGTTTTAAGCTTGATTTTCATATTCAATCTAAGCATTACTCGATTTAATATCTATTTATTCGTTTATATTATTAATTGTTGTATGTTTTTTGCTATGATTGGTTATTTAATTTTTGTTCGTTTTGGGTTTCATTTATTCTTTAATAGTAATTTCTGGTCGTTTTGAGTTTGAATTTTAACAGGTATTGTATCTCCTGAGCTTAAGTTTAAAATTGCCTTTACTTTTCTTTGAAAAACTTATTTTTCGGAAAGTTTTTTTTAATTAATTTCAGTAAGAAGATGCCGTCAACTTTTGCTTGCATTGCAAGAGAACTCATGAGCTGATATATGAAGCCACTATAATCAGAAATGTTTCCCCTAAACGTCATGCTGGGAATTTTTGTATTTTCCCCCTGAAAGAATAAATTTTTTTGTGTTTTATTATCATTTTTTTTTCAGGAGTGATTGTATTTATCTAGTTGTCACTTTGAAAAAAAAACTTTATTTTTTTAAAGTTATGAAATATAAAGGTGTCAAATATATTGGTTTTTGATACCATATTCAAAATTAAATTAAAAATTTTGAAATAAAATTTTTTATTTGATTTTATTTATCCTAGTTTTAATGTTTTACTTTTAACAAACTACTTTGATAATGCGTTACTTTTTATAAACAACTGAGTGTAAAGGCATTAAATATTTCGGTGTCTGATAGCCAAGTTCAAAACTATCGATATTGTTAAAAAATATCTGTCCAACACTTCGGCATTTCTCAATACAACCGAATTCTGGAAGTAGTCCCCGAAGCCGCGCCACGCCGAAATGACGGCGGCGAATGTGTGATTCAGTATCGGCGGCGGCGCGCCGCCAAGCGCGCCGAATTTTTTTTGGCGGCGCGCCGCCGATTTTAAACCGGCGACGCGCCACGGCGTGCCATTTTTTATGATTAAAAATAATAATAAAAATTCCACTTCACCAAGCAAGTTCAACCTCGATTTTAGTAAGGATTTTTAAATGGTTGGCTAAAAACATACAAGAACAATATGACAAAACAGGAATTTGTTGGGCCGTGCGGAAAGTGTTTATGTTCACAGTCGATCAGACCAAGTAGAATTCTCATTTTTAGCCACTAGACCCAGGGAACCCTATGTTGTGTTTATGTTTAATATCGCATTGTTCCTATAAAATCCCGTGTTTAGTCATTTCCTTCTTGTTAATGATTTGGGCTAATGTGTGTATAACTTTCAAAGTTTGAAGTTCAAACATCTCCTGTTCATCGAATACATACGAAAAGGAAGCGAAAAAAAAACAACAAACAAATAACAACATCGAAAAAACACTGTATACAAATCAGATACCATGGCTTAACAACACCAACAATTTTAAATCAGCGGTTACATCACTTCAGTTACAATTGATGTAACAAAAGTGAGTTTGTTCACTCTGCCTGGAGCCATTGATCTTTTTACAGTCACTATCAGTCCTGTCGTGCTAAAAAGCCGTTTAGCTGGGACACATGTGGCCGGTACAGCCAGAACTTGACGAGCGTAAACTGCCACTCGCGGGATCTGATACTAGTATTGGACCTTGGGGTCCCACAGAATGCCGCAAATGGGCTTCTTCTTTGTATCTGCTGAAATAAGTTGTTGTATGAGGAAGAACAAACCTGCACCTTCACCATAGGGCTCCTGCGCCCTACACTACAGGAGGAACTAAACTGCACCTTTACCCTCTTTTCTTATCAACACGAAATAACCCTCCGAAATTCTTTTCTGAAAGAAGTGGTCAAGTTATAACGTTTCAAGTCAAAGTTTAAGGCTACTTCAACTTCAGTGTGCTCTGCTAACTGTGCAAAAAAATGTAATTCATTTCTATAGATATATTTCTATACTAGCTCTAGATAATCTACCAAGCGGGAAACTACCGCAAATAAGCATCGATAAATAAATGAAACCCAAAACGAACAAAATAACAATAAATAACTGAGTCAAACTCAAAACGAGCAAAAATTAACATAAGTTGGGCTCAAAACCCCTATGCCTTCCCAAGGCCAGAACATAATTTTCACTTTACTGAAAAAATATAAATGTTTTTACTTTTATAACTTTAATAAATTAAATAATATTAACATTTTGATTACTAAATATCAGTATATGTATATTAAACTGACAATGCATATTCATTTGTATTTTTGTCAGTAAAGTACAAATTATGTATTTACAAATCTGGACACAAATAGTAGTGTTTAATTTAGTTTCATACCTCCTCTAGTGGACCTGAAATGGAAAACTTGATAACATTCGCAAAAAAATTTGCTTACTTTCTTTGATAGCTTGGATACACTTACGCTATTTTGATTTGGTCAAATTTTAAGAGCAGAAGAAGCCCTGAAAGTTTGAACATAATACCCTCAGTCGTTCTTGGGATACTGCTGAGATAGCTTATTGGGAATTAGCATAAACACAGTGCATTTTGATTTAATCTTAAGGCAACATTTACTTTTTAAGCATAAAGGCAAATGGAAGGGTGGGCGTGGGAGGGGGATTAGTTTCCCTCCAATCACTTTCGACTATTAAAAAGGACATCAGCCCTTTCTATTTTCAATCGAATGAGCCCTTTTCGAAGTTCCTACGACAACTCCTTCGATACGAAGTGCCCTGGTCCAAACAACAACAACAACAACAAAAAATGATACATTATACCCACATCGAACTCTACTATAAAAATGTCAAGCCTTCCAATCACTTTCGATTGTTAAAAAGGGCACTAGGCTTTTCGATTTCCAAACTAATGATCCCTTTTTGAGTTTCTACGACAACGCTTTCTATAAACACCGTATATGCCCCCAGGGCATAAATTACAACACTTACCCTAAGGGCTGTGAGGGTGGTTGTCATCCTCTAAGTCCTAATTTCAAGAACTTTCAACTACGTTAAACAAAATGGCTATGTCAAAATTTTGATTGTATGTGTTTCGGGAAATGGTGGGCGTGGAAGGGGTGTTAGATGCCTTCCAATCATTTTCGACTATTAAAAAGGACACAAGCCACTCCAATCTCTAATTGAATGAGCCCTTTTCGAAGTTTCTACGACAACTTCTTCGATATGAAGTGCCCTGGTCTAAAGGAAAAAATAATAAATAATATATTTTGCCAACATCGTTCTTATATACCTCCAGGGCATAACTACAAAATCCTTGACCTAAGGGTTGTGGGGGAGTAACCTCCTCAAAAAACATATTTTCTCTCTGGAAATCAGTTACTCTGAACAAAATGGCTATCTTAAAATTTTGATTGGATATGTTTGGGGAAACGGTGGGCGTGGAAGGGGTGTTAGCTGCCTTCCAATCACTTTCGACTATTAAAAAGGGCACTAGTTATTCCAATTTCCAATCGAATGAGCCCTTTTTGAAGTTTCTACGACAACTCCTTCGATAAGAATTGCCCTGGTATTAAAAAAAAAAAAAAAATAATACATTGTGCCAACATTGTTCTTTACTTAGACAGCTCGATTGCGCTGCCTATGACTGCATCCTGAATTGCCTAATGCTCTTTTACCTACCTCTTTTCATCCGAAAAATCAGAAAGAAAAATGAACAGACTTCAGAAAGAACAGAATTTTAAAGTGGAAGGTAGAATTTTTGTTTCAAGAAAAATTTCTTCTTCTCCTTCCTATGAACCGATATACATGGCGAGCCCAAGATGACAGTATTCATTTTTAAGAAACAGATTAGCCGGGATGACGGTTGAAGCCCGGAGGTCGATATCGATAACCAAAAAAGAGAGAGAGAAAAAAAAAACGGCGGCGTATTAGTGACGCCGCCGCCGATAGAATCAGTGGCGGCGTCAGCGCGCTGATGCAAGCTCGGCGGCGCGCCGCCGTTTTTTTTTCGGCGGCACGCCACCGACTTTTCGGCGCGGCTTCAGGGTCTATCTGGAAGTTTATATCTTAGTTTTTGCAAGTAGGCTATAATTCAGTGTATTTTTTGTAGTTACTTTCTCTTTTCATTTTGTATACTTTTACTTTAATTGTCATATTTTTTTCATTGCAAACATTAGAAATGTTTGTCTCTAAGCTTCATTAAACAAAAAAAACAACATTTTTTTTCAATTGAAAGTAAGGAGCAACTTTAATACTTGAAAAGAATTGTGATTATTATGTATATGAGGGGGTTTGCGCCCCCTCCTCAACACCTCACTCTTCACGCTACAGTTTTTTGGCACTTTCAAAAAAGTTACTTATTGTTCTAATCAAACGACTCTTGTGTTTCAGGAGCTGTTTTTAAAGAATTGGGAATAAATTTTAACTTTTGCGTAAAGAACGAGGTGTCCTCATATACGTAATAATTTCTGTTCGTTTTAAGTTTTAACCTTGCTCCTTACTTTCAGTTGAAAAAATTGTTTTTTTTTAAATTTAATTTCTGGTTGTTCCTTAAATAACGCCAGGAAACCTTGCTCCACCCCCACGGAAAAATTCCCTTCCCCACAGAAATTTCCTCTGGGCAATTCAATCCTGGTGACAATTTACCCTGGACAATTACCCTTAACATCTCCATGTCTAGAATTGAATCGGTAAAGAGAAAGCAAGACACAAAGAAATTTTATATAGGAATTCTGGAAAATTCACCCAGTGTAAAAATTTGCCCTGAAAAGTTCTCCCCTGGAAACTTTCCTCTCGAAGGAAAATTTTCCCCGTGCAAAATCCTCCCAGCAATAAATTCGGCCTTCCCTCCCCACCCGAAAAATATATGCATACTTCCCAACAACAAATAAAACGATGAGTAAATTTTATAACTTAAAACCTTTCCCCAGGGCTGTAGGGGTCATTTTATCTCTAAAGACATAGTTGTTGGGCCTTTAAACTATTCCGAAGAAAAAAGTTGTCTCAAAATTTTGACCAGACGATTTTTGGAAAAGAGTGGCGTGGAAGGGGAACTAGTTGCTCTCCAATTTCCGGTCACTTAAAAAGAGCACTTGAGCTCTTACTTTCCGTTATAATAATTCCTTTCTCGACGTTCTAGGCCCACTGGGTTAATATGATCACCCCTGGAAAAACAAACAAACAAACAAACAAATAAACACGCATCTGTCATCTTTCTTCTAGCAAACATTACAAAATTCCACATTTTGTTAGATATGAGCTTGAAACCTCTACAGTAGGGTTCTTTGATACGCTGAATCTAATGGTATGGTTTTCATTAAAATTATATGACTTTGAGGGGGGGGGGTTCCTTTTTTTTCGAAAATAAGGCAAATTTTCTAAGCCTCATAACTTTTGATGGGTAAAATTAAACTTGATGACACTTACATAATTGAAATCAGCAATTCCGTTTTTCAGAGTTTTGGTTACACATATTTTTCTAACTGCATTGAAGTAATCCATATAAGTAGAAAAAAAAATAAACCCATTTAAAATTGCTGAAAACTAAGTTTCTGGCAGTATTTGCCATCCCAAAGAAATTTCCTGGCAGGGCTTATGATGACCTGTCATGCCTTTTCCACCTCTGTGCTGGTAGATATGGAAATTTAAAATTTTAGCTGTATAGAGAAACAATTTAATTAATTCCCACTCCTCGCCTTACCTCTTCCAACATTTATCTGAAGCCTCATGAAGAGTAAGCAGTTTGTTCCTTAAAATGCACTTTTTTTTAGGAATCTACCCTATCCCTACCTAAACAATTACCCCCCCCTCCGCTTTCTTATAGCTGATACGCAATTACAGATCAAACATAGCCTAATTTCATTACAAATAAAGCGAATCAACTTGGTTGAATCCAGTATTGCCACCATGTGACATTACGTCTTTTGCAACTGGGAGGCCAAAAATACAGTTAATGATGCTTTTAAATCAATTAGCTTCTCAGAATTTTAAGTTGATTGCAAATTCGTCCTCTTCGGCACAAAGTCGTGGTTTGGTGTCCTAAAATAGCACGAAAACCAGACTTTCCCCTGGCCCAATCTGTATGGTCATTCAAAAAAGATTTTGAAATTTACGTTTGAATGAGCTCCTTCCCAATTATCTTGGATTTTCGGTTTGATACAATCACCTCTGGGAAGAAACAAAACAAATAAACATGCATCGAAGATGTTTCTTCTGAAAAAAAAGCGACATTCCACATTTTGAAGATTGGAGCTTGAAACTTCTATGGTAGGGTTCTCTGATATGATATATCTAATAAAAGGATTTTCAATAGGATCGCTTGTTTTTTTGGGGGTGCTCCCCTTTTTTCAAGAATAATGCAAATTTTCTCAGATTTTCGGTTTTAGGTGGTAACAACAAAATGAAAGAATTGTATATATTTAGAATCAGCATAAAAAGCCAATACTGACGGTGTAGCAATTCTCATGACAATTCCATTTTTAGTTTTGGTGAATATTGGTCCAAGTCAATTTTTAATTCCAGTTTTTTTTTCGCGAACTATTTTATCAGATTCTCTTGTGACAAAATTTTTTGAAACTTGTTCATTTTATTTAGTTGAATAGAACAATAAAAAGAAAGAGGGTCAATTTAACAGCTGGGTAGTAAGTTTAAATTTTGTTTTTCTTTCGCTATTCTATCTTTGTTTTAATGTCGGAATATATAAGGGATTTAAGTTCGAGGGGGAGAATTGTCCAGTTATGAAAGAGGCACATTTTACATATCCGTTATAAAATAATAACGTGGTTGGTATCAATGCAGGCAGGATGATTTTTGAATGTCTCTACTCCTTCTGTAAACTATTCTAAGGCATAGGAAACTACAAAAAGACAAATCTACATCTGTTATAATCTATTGAAGTAATTAATATTTCTGTAATTTTGTTTTTTGTTTGATTTTCTTTTAAGATTAAATGCATAATAATTAAATATATTATTGATTAAATACGTTGATCCCTTTGCCATGAATCCTTGTTGTTTAAAATTTACTGTGTTTTATTTCATTTTGCATGCAATTTAACTGCTCTTTTATTTGAAAGTTTTTTCCTAAAAGTATTTAAAAATAAACGAAAAAAAATTCCTGAAACATATTCCCTGTCACCCAACCACCACTGACATTTTGGCATTTGGCCCCTCCCCTAGAAAATTGTCTGCCATCACCCTTAACCCCTACCCCAATTATGGCTTCCCCACATACTAGAGTCAGTTAAAATCATTTACCCTTTCAGCCGGGTTAAACATCTTCTGCATTAATCATGCTGTTATCAGGTATTCTCAAAGTTTGAGTTTGATTGAAACCATACAATGAAGTCGGAGGAGACATAATCCTTGTTTCGATCATCATCTCCGAAACGTGAAAAAATAAGCACAAAAATATATACTTGCCGGCTAAGAACCCACCCCAAATAATTTGACCCCTCCCCCTGTAAGACAACAGCCTTACAATCGTATTTTATGATTTTATAATTTTTATTTAATTTATTTATTCAAATAATAGTTTTAAAGTGCAAATCAAATTTAGAGAAAAAATCTCTAAGGCATTTGAAAATTCCCGTATAATTCACGTAACATATGCTACTGATATATTCATGCAAAATTCTGGAACCGTGTCTTACCCCTTCTCTCAGGAATGTGTGGTGGCACCCTGCTCAGAGGCCCCCAAAGCATTAGGGTCCCACTCTTATATTTATTTAATATAGCACTTTTGTTGAAATAGCTTGTGCTTCATCAAACAGTTCGTGGTAACGAACTGTAAGTAAGGAGCGACCCGGCTCAATGGTAACCGAAACTCTAGAAAACGGTATGTTGATACAAATATATACATCAAAAGAATCAGATTTTAATGTTGATGTCAAATATATAAGTTTCATCAAGTTTAATCCTACCCATCAAAAGTTAGGCGCCTGAGAAAATTTGGCTGATTTTTGAAAAAAGGGGGAAAAGACCCCCTAAAAGTTATAGAACCTTAATGAAAATCACACCATAATATTCCGCATATCAGAGAACCCTACTGTAGAGGTTTCAAGCTCCCATCTACAAAAATGTGGAATTTTGCATTTTTTGCCAGAAGAAAGATCACGGGTGCGTGTTTATTTGTTTGTTTGTTTGTTTTTTTTTT